>JBAJNP010000083.1:0-150721 GCA_036877545.1 Yasuhikotakia modesta | reverse complement strand
CATAAATTAGACAAGGAAATTACTGCTAAGTGTGCGAATAAATTAAAGTGCGCTTGCTTCTGTAAACACTGTCTGACTACATAATTACTAAACACTCTTTGGAACAGAGAAGGGGGGGTGGAGATAGATAGATGGGGGGTGGGCGATTGGCAAAAATGTTTGTGTTGATGGTTTATTCATATGGCAACGTGCAACGTGTATGCTACCATTTGACATTTTACTGGAGAGGTTACACAACACCTGCTTACAAAACCGAAGAGAGCAATAAGAATCCATAAGCAAAAAAAATGCACTTTATGACTTTTGTAAAGTATAATTTTATACATAGTTTTTGCAAAAGCACTGCTCTGACTTGATTTAGTGTAAACGTGTCTAATGGTATTGTCCATCTCATCTTTCCAGGATACTGGAAATAAAGCTTGACTTTAATTCTAACAATCTGTTAATTCTCTGTTAACAATTGTTAACAATTTTTGTTAAGTCAATCTACATATTTCAGACTTAAGTTTATCTGGCATTTATTCTGTATGATGATCATGTATTATGAGTGTGACTCTTCATAGATGACTCACATCTTGCAGGCAGGCCATAGGCTCCTGTAATCTTTGCCTCCCCTGTTTCACAGCCGTTCAATGTGGCACATTCCTTCCTCAGCAGAGGACCAGCTCCACGATGAATGGCACCATCCACTGAAAGAACAGAATTTTAAGATAACCAAACACAATTGAAAACACAATTTTCTACACAGTAATAAAGTCAGAAAATATCACTGGATAAACACAGATGTGGCATAACAAAGAAACAAGCTTTAGCATAATTTCACAGAAATTAAACAAAAAGGTGTGTTTTACTTTTGAAAATTACATAAAATTATCCAATCAGATTATAGCTTTCCAGATTGAGAAAGTGCCTTCCAGTTTTGTGTGCAAAATGCATCAGCCATCCAGCAAACAGACTGTGGGCGGTCTGTGGGTGTGCCGTCAGAGCCTGAGACTACCGGAGGTTATGCACTTGTGATGTACTTTAAATGCAAAATGCTTTAATGCCAGAGCTTTTTAAAAGCCCAACCTCCATTTCTCATTTCTTGAGGATACAAAAATTGTGATTTCTCTTACCACTGTCACAGAGATTTGAGGACTATTACAGTTTTACTCAAGGATTTTCAGCACCCTGACACTTTTTCAGATATGTGCTTAGAATGTATAAGAGGGAAAAAGTGATAATAAGAGGCAGATAGAGAATAAAATATACAGGGAATGCAGGAACGCCATAGAGAGAAGGAATGATGTGGAGAGAAAGATGGAAAAAAGGAGTGATAAAGGGAGGATGTGCTTAGGGCTTTGGAGTGAAGAAAAGAAACATGAGTGGAAGGAATAAGGGAAAAGATGCAAATGTGGTGATGAGGTATGACTGTTGGGAATTGCTTTCCTTCCTGTGTAATTGGAACAACCACATACTTTTTAAAAAAAATTAAACAGACATCTTGTTAGCAGGTGATAATTAGCTCTCTGCTTACCTGACAGGAGGTTTGTGACATGGAAAAAACATATAGTATTTTCCTATCATCCACACAGAGGTCTCTTGTTCAAATGCTTGCATGCAACACCCAATAAAAACCATAAACATTCACAGATCTACAAAGCACACACACAGATATTCTGTGTACAAAAGCATTCATTAACAGCTGCCCTCAATTTTCGGTCACATCAGTTTGGCCTGAGCAGTACTAACAAGTGTCACTTAAAGGCTTCGTTTTATTGGCTGAGCTGGTCACCATGGCAGCCAATAGTAAGAGCATTTCATTGGATCTGGCATATCTGCTTGCCCGTGTCACAAATCCCTCAACACCAAAGCACTATCTCTCTTTAAACACTTGCCTGGCGTTCTGGGTTTTCAGCCAGAATACCAACAAACCACTCCCTCCCCGAGGAACACACAAACACGCAAAATAAAACAATCAATACTTACGCATGTGTGGCATCCCACCTTGCTGGAAAACCATTCAAAGAAATTTCTCATACATTCTGTCTTATGCCAACAGCAACTTTACACCACAAAAACAATAACAGTCCCAATGAGACTCTAATGTCACAGTGTCCTTTGTGCAATCTGGAGCTCTGAATAGGATTGATATGACTTTCTTCTACACTGACAAACTGGTAATGCAGCATTATGTGCATTTATCAGCTTAATCATAAAAACACAGCCAGAAATATATACTTTATCTTTTTTTCTTACTTTTAATTTCCTGTCTTCTTCCTGTAAAAAAATAAAATGCGTATTTTGCCTTGGTTTTTTGTAAGAAAATCTAAACATGGTTTAACCAAGATAAATTTACTTGGAAGGCAAAATTGTGTAAGACAAGACTTAATATCAAAGAATAAATCTTGAATTAAGTTGTTTTTTTCTCACCTCATGGGCAAATTGTTTTTGTTTTAGAATAAATCTAATTTTAGTGAGGGGGGTTTAGTGATGTTTATGCTTAGAGAAAAAAAATGCCAGTGGGCCAGGAAGAAAATATTTAATTCAAGAAGTATTTGCTGTAAACAAGTATTAGAAAAATTTTATTTACAAAAAATAAATTTCCCTTATGGTGGATAAAATCCTTTGTGGAAAACTGTGGTGCATTAGCAACTACAAAAGCAACACAGTATGCAGTGTAAAATGCACACAGTTAAAATATTTTCCTAGAGAACCAAACAGAAGCATAATAAACGCATTAAATTATGTGTAGCCATCCTCTGTTGACTGCAAATACTGTACATGGTCAGAAATTATGCAATGTGCATAACAAAAACATATAGCACCATATGACACACACCATCCCAAGTGTTTTTTTATTTTATTCTCGCTTTTATTACTTGAACACATCCTTCTGTTTTACTCTCTCAGCTTTAGTGCTTTTCCTGCCTTAAACACCAACAGGCAGAGAGTCACCCTAATATTTCTCTCTCTCTCTCCCCCTCTGCATGCAATGCTCTAAGGCTGTGTCCTCCCTGATGTATCATTTGTCCCTGCCTAATTATCACCCAGGTTTGCCTTAACAAACCTCAGGAGTGAAGCCAGCAAAAGAGAGGGAGAGAGTGTGAAAGCGAGGAAGCTGATGTGTTTTCGTACTGGTGACAGAAATAGAGAGAAGAAGTGTTGGAGTGTTAGGGAGTGAAGAGAAGAGGTGATGAGGTAGAGCAGAGAGACAGCAGAGCAAAACAAAGAGAGTGAGAGTAAGAAACATGCAGAGGCACAGACTGACAGAGAGGTTTAAAATGAAGGAGGTGAAGGTCAGGTCTAAATCAATCCCATTTGCCATTTGTGTTTGAAGAAATGCATAAAGACCCGGTTCAATATACAGCATTGCACACTTCTGAATTTGCGTTTGTGCATGAGACGAAGAGGTATCTCAAGTGCAGATTTATCACTAGTATCGATTTGTTAACGGACAGGCACTTAACACGGGCAGAGAGCAGGAGCGCCACAATAACACACAAACACGTGTGTACACGTACACACAAATACTGAGTCAACAGTTGGAAATTTCCGTCCATTTGCATAACACTCTACGATCATAAATTATGTACATAAGGTCTTGCAATTTCACACAGATATAGGATATTTACAATTTAGTTTTGGGATTTAAACAAACAAAGTTTGAATATTTACAATAAATAACAGTAAATTGACCACAATTGTTTCCAAAACTATGAAATGTTCGACCACAACTTCTCAAAGTAAACAGTCTTTTGGAAAAATGGCTGGTACATGTTACTCACTTGTTATTTTGACCCTCCTGAGACCAAGAGCAATATGGGCGCATAACTAATGGCTAAAAGAGCAGCTCTCAGATAATTGTAGACATAATTCCACATTCTCCAAAGAACACTATTTATTTGAGGACTGTGGTTTATCTATTTTGTATATAAAGCAATATTAATATTTACCTGTTTTCCCTTAGAAAAACAAAGTAAGGCCCAATATTGCGATGACAACAAACAGGTAGTAAAATGCTACATTAAATTCTTTAAATACTAAGTAATTTACCAAACTTGGGCTAATATAAATTAAAATGTAATTATGACCAATATATAAATTCTGTAAAAAAAATTCAAACAATTAAACACTATATCATTTACTCAAACACCACTTTTCGCTTTTTAATATATTAGGGGCTATTATCTATTAAATTAATTAATTGCACATGCTAAGATAAATTCAATTTACATTTTAGTTTATTTGACAGTTCTAGTTTAGATTTATATTTAAATTCAGCTATAATGCCAAAGAGGTCACTGTGAAGAATTCATGTATGTACAGACAGAGGGAGGAATCTAAAGGTTTAACTGTATTTCAGATAAGATCTACCGTCTTGTCATATCAAAGGCCTTTTTAATACATCACAGTGAGCAAACGGTTTTGAAAAGCACCATCTCTCTTTAACTCTGTCGTTTTATTTAGAATCTGCTGATGAATTGTTTTCTCTTGTCGATGTTTGTGTGTATATGTGTGTGTTGGGAGGAAAGGGGTTGTTGCTGTAACAGACATGGTTTAAAAATTTAGCGCTCAATTCATCTCACTGGGTCTCTAATCGCTGTTTTGCTCCACAAATAGAGCTTCTGTTCCCACTCACAGAGCGACCAGAGATCGGTTGTTCAAATTCAGAAAAAGTGCAAACCCTCAGGCTGCTAACAGTTCCAATCATACACACACTCTTTCTCACTCTCTCACCTTTGCTTCCACCTGCTGATTCTCACTTGCTCTCTTCCACCTTCTAATTCCTCTCACTTCTCCAGTGTTTCTCTCCCCTAATGTCTTTCCCCTCTTGAGCATGAATGCAATGCCTACATTTCTCACTCAACCTTCGAAAATGAGGAAAGAAAATAATCGACTCACCTCCTCCTCCTCCCAGCAGTGTCTTGTTAGCTGAAATGACAAAAAGAGAAAACAGAGAATGGTTCAGGTAAGATGTCAGGAAGATATTTCTGTAAAAAAGGTATCCTTGACCTTCTTCCCATCAGCTGAATTTGCTTCGACACTCACCAGTAAGTTATTTACAAAGTTAAAGTTTTTATTAGTTTGCATAATATTCTCATTCAGAAAACAGATTCTATTACAAACTCTATGTAATGTTTGTCAATAAGGTTTATAAAATAAATTTTATATAATAAGCGACAGCCAAATTGATATGTTTTTCTCTGACACTTAAAATTTAAGGGGCCATATTTATGTTGCAGAGCCTCTCTATGTAAACTTTTATGTAAATTTCCTCTTTGCCTGTGACATCGGTAACAAAGCTCGCAATAATGATATGGTATAATAATATGGTATAATGATATGGTACAATGATATGGTATGATGATATGGTATGATGATTTACTTGATATCATTATTTTAAATCAAGAATCCTTAGCTCCAAAAAACTCATTATTATTAAATAAAATCTTACATGGCCAAAGGAAAATCTTATTTTTCATTAAAAATGCCACACATCAGAGAACTGTACACAGGCCAGAAGTTTAGCATGCATCATGTGTAGTTTTTGCTTGATTAGCAGACTGAGGAAAGCACACTTATTAGCCTGGACATCCAATGTGCTAATTGACATTTGCATCAATGCAGTTAAAAGCAGGGTCTTGAACTCAAGTCACAGGTGAAGCATATGCCTTTATCCAATTTCATACATTACACTTGTCTGCAGTGTTGCCTTTTCCGTATAACCCAAGTGCCTGATAAAAAGATATACAGCAAAATGTTTACCAGTTTAAAGTCAATAAAAAAAAAAGTCACTATTTGAAGCAAATAGTATGTTATATCTGGGTTGAGACCAATGCAGAGTAAAACAAAGAGTATTGCTTTATAATCAGACAGTGAAGCTACAACACAAA
Source organism: Yasuhikotakia modesta (assembly GCA_036877545.1). Lineage (NCBI taxonomy): Eukaryota > Metazoa > Chordata > Actinopteri > Cypriniformes > Botiidae > Yasuhikotakia > Yasuhikotakia modesta. The sequence goes on along the minus strand of JBAJNP010000083.1, from coordinate 144,845 downwards.
TGAGCAATAAGATTGCTGGTTATTTTTCCCATTTAAAATTCATTACACCTCTGCATATGGACATTAAACCGCATTATGAGTGATGCACTTATGAGTCCACAAATAATTTACCAGATGGAGATAATGTAAGCCCAGACAAACACATTTCTGGATACACATGCAACCACCGCAACACACAGACACACATCTGCAAGAGATAGACTGACAACCAGAAAACAGTATAGAGAGAGAGGTAACCATAGCAACCCCAAAGCCCAAAGGTTTGTTACTGAAACCTAGTTAATTACACAGGGAGGGCAAAAGAGGAGAGAGGGAAACAGACGAGATGAGAAGAGTAGAAAAGAGATATAATTTGCACATGTAGGCTCCTTTTTCCTCCTGTCTATCAAAGAAAAAAATACTAGTTTTAAGATGATCAGACATTCATAGTGAAAAATAGAAAACAAAAAATAAGTGAAGACTGCAAGTTGATGATATCCCATGGAGTGAAATTTGCCATCTGCTTAAACCCTGAGTGTAATGTCATCTGTAGCACCACAGAGATGGTAATGATGGTTACACACACACACACAGCCCTGTGTGGTACATTGACATGATCAGATTGTATCTGAGAATGCGTTCATAAAATGCAATCTTCTTATTCTGAACTATAACAATTCCCTCCGGGCAAAATTGATCTGTAACGCACTGTCTGTAAAACAATGTCATGAACATCAATACCAAGGTTAGGAATGTAAACAAAAAAACAACACTGTTCTGTGCTGATGCTTCGTGTCAGCTGTATCACATGGCACACAAACAGATGTAATATACAGCAATGGCAAGTATACGAGGATTAGGGTCACAGAGAAGGATTAGAAAACAGAAAAACAGAGGGAAGAACATAAAGAAAAGTGCAACAGAAGGCTGGGCGGTGAGAGTGGCAATGACAGAGAAAAAGAAATATGCATGAAGGTAGAGAATAAAAAGTATAGCTAGGATCAAGAGTGGGAAAAATGGGGCAACAGAAACAACAAAACAATATTCCTGTTGGATTAACAAAACATGGGTAAGCATAAAGACAACACTAGGACTGGAGTAACGGAAAAAGAAAAAAGTACAACATCTTTTCAAGAAAGAACATAGTATGAGTTATGCATAAAATGCATAAAAAAGAAATAAAGACAGAGAGACAGAAGAGAAAGAGGAGGGTGTTTTTTAAATAAACACTTCAGTCACAAGAGTCGTGGACAGTTCTAGCTTTAGTCTTACATACTATTCTTAGTAACACATGATTTGGATTTTTATGCATTGTAGTTTAAATGTATCATTAGTTACAACTGATTTTTTCTGTAACAATGAGGTAACATCTAAGGTATTCGCCAGTTCTGTTCCTTCCTGGTGAAATAAGTTGTTTGTAAGTCATTTTGGATAAAAGCATCTGCAAAATAAATAAATTTAAGCGTAAACAACTATATGTATAAATTAACTTTAAGCAAAATTAATGCATGGTGTAATCAAAAAAGAACAACAATGTTTGGAATTGTGTTGGAAAGTGTTACACACTTACAAAATACAATTTTAACTTTGCAACAGAATGATTTTTTACCTGTTGAAACCTGCTTCTAATAAATTAGAAAACAGCAGTAAGACGTTATAAAAAATCTTTGGAATAAAATTTCACATGAGCTTGTTCAGTTTAGTGATGTGTTGTGTTTGGAAGGGAAGTGTGTTTTTGAAATAGCCTACCATCCGGGTGAGACCCAGGAAAAGACAGAGATGTTGTGTGTGTCTGAACAGATGTCCTACATGTCTGACACTCCAGAACCCTGCAGACACCTTGGCTTATGCACACAGCCACATTCATACACAAACATGCACCACACATCATATTTGCAACAAAGATGGTTTCATAAACATTTCCTTCACATACATAATATATGCAAGGCCAAAATGACATGTAGGTCAAAGTCTGTCCTACTCACAGTTCAGTGGACTGATAGTTCATGACATGCACTACTAGAGGGTGGCCTTCATAGCAAACTGCATGCGGTGCATTAAAATTTAATGACATAACCACAAATGAAAAACAACATTGATAATGCCCTATAAAAACCACATTACAACGTTTTCTAAAACGCAAACACGCCACAAATGATACATTGACTGAAAGAGTTGTTGCTATTATTATAATGAATCAGGCAATGACATTCATCCTAATACATATTCTTACATCATGAAAAAATGTCGGCTATTTAGACTAGTATTATACATTTATTTTTGTTTTTCCAGGTTCAAATCTTTACTCCGCTAAGGTGATGAAAGGGTGGAGTGGCGCGAAAGGAGAGCGCGCGAGGCGCATAGCCGTGAATGACAGAAGAAAGAGAGAGAGAGAGAGAGAGAGAGAGAGAGAGAGAGAGAGACTGAGCGCGCGCGACGGTCACAGCGTGTCTGACTGACTGAAGATCGAGGCTGTTAAGAAAAAGAACGGAACCGTTAAAACCGTTAAAAAACGCGAATTAAAACGAAGAAAATAGCATTTTCTCCCAATTTAAACGAAGGAAAGATGCCGTTTGTCCATTTCGAGGTACGTCGCTCTAAACAGTTTCTAACGTAACATACTTGTTACCTACGGTCAGCCTGAGACAGCTGGGGTACATTTATATTTTGGTCTGCTCACCGGCAACTCTTACTTCAACTGAAATGAGGTATATTTTATATTTAAATAAACAGTATACGCGTTGTTTAAGGAACACTGATGTATTTATCTGAGTGCGCAGTCCTGTATTTGTCTTTTTTGCTTGTCTATTAAGTGTGAGGCAGCAGACGCATTCGATTTAAAGGCAGGCGCATTGAATTAAGCTCCTGGATTGGGAGTCGCAGTCATTTATTTTAATGACCTGTGATTACAGGCGCGTGAATGTGAACGGGCAAAACGAGCTTGTTCGCTCCATGATGAGTATTTAAATAATGTAAGCTATTTAATCTGCCGAAGATTTGCATTTGTTTTTGTACTTTCAAACCTGGTGTTGGGCTTAGGCTGGGGTTCAGCTCTATAACGCATCTGATTTTTTTTGCGCTTGTGTTACTCTCATATATTGGACCTAAAGATAGTAAACGGAATAGCACAGCTAACTACTGTACAGCATCTACAGCAAGCACCTAAATCACTGAATATTGTTGCTTTTCATGACACAGACTATATGCACTGTTAGGATATAACGTGATTTCAATTATGAACCATCATTCAAGATGTAATTTCATAGGGTTGGTGAAAAAACACTTTTTATTTCTATTTAACTCATTTTTGTGACTTTCAGTCTCTATTTCATGTTGCTTAACATTCCCTGTATTGTTATCCCTACTTTGTACACTTCTTGAACAAGATGAGACTATCATCTGTGTTAAAATGGAGAAAGGTGCAGTTTTGTGTTGAAGTTTATTTATAAAATCCAAAGGCAGTCTTCTGAAAGCCAAGGGGGAAAAATCTTGATTTCTGAAAGTGTAGTAAGTGTAGAGAGAAAGAAAGAGTATGTGTGTGAACACACAAGTGCGTCTATGTTAACATGGTGGTAACCCTTCTATATTTTATCACATTTCCTTATTTCACATCTTTTTTCCTGCCCTGTTGGTGACAGCCAAGAAACAGTGGGGGTTTTGTAGAGTTGCCAGCATGAGTCCATAGTCATGCCAACACAGTGTGGCCAGTATGTAACAAACACACTTCCACACTGCATGAAACCAGTACAGTAAGGCCTACAAAAATTCACAAATGTGCATACACACTGAGACACACATATACCCACACACTGCCTAAAAGCAGGCTTAGCCACCCAAAGTGCAATTTAGAATGGCAACAAAATACCACCATATGTAGCACTGCGTATTACATTTTTTTCAAAAATACAATTGCATAATTAATCACATATATCCTACAAATCAAACCGTATAAAAGAAAAGGTCTGGCAGATGATCTACCACAGACCATCGTGACCTCACAAACACTACATCATTCATATCCAGAGTGAGACATTTGGGATTAGCATAGTACTTCAGACCCAACTTCACTCACACACCAGATTAAACAGACTCAGGGTAAATCAACTCCAGCGCAGATTAACATGGTGGTCAAATGCAGATGAGGGATGAGAGAAACAGAAAAAGGGAGCAGAAGGCTGAGAGCAACACAGCTCAGTAAGAGAAAATTCACAAGAGATTAAAATATGGTTATGGCAACTTTTGGCAAGAGTAAATATGCTGTTTGTGCTGCAGCTAACCCCTGCTTATTTGAAAATACACATACAACGTAAACAACTAAAACAAATAGGAAAACACTGTGTATAACAGCATAACACAGAGACTGTGGTATTCTTGCTTTAAATTTTGCTTTAGTTTTACTGATATGCAATGTAATTAATTTAAGAAATAAAATAAATTTAGATCCAGTCATTTGTTTTTTAGATTTTTGTTAACATATTTCAGGTTGTGTCTTTGACACATCTGTAGGCAGCAGATCTAGCTTTTTTATAATTCACAGTTGGGCCTCTGAAAGTGGCATTTGTGTCAAAAGGGTCACTCTGTAGTAGGCTGCATGATAAAAACAGAGCAATACTGATTACACTAAAGATAAAACTACAGCATAACTGACTCCTTTTGTAAATTGTTTACATATCATTGAAAGTACAGTAGGAGCACAAGGTAAAGTTCAACTTAAAATATCCTCAATAATGGCAGACATATTGTAGCACACAAACGAATGTCACACACAACAAATGAATAGTCATGCACACCGACAAAGCTATAAACCTTTGAAAACTATTATATATTATCGACCAACTTCTTTGTTTTCTAATGAATTGGCTTGTCAGAGAACCTCTTTAAACTGTTATACTCAAAATTGAATGAAAATAGAGAATAAAGAGAGAAGTGAGACCTTCAGTTATTGGTGAGTGGTTTGTGTCTGGTAGGCGGACTGAGCATCAATATCATATCATATGAAGCATGTCATGATCTAACTATTGGCAATCAATGCTAAAGCGCCACACATTCTGATAATGGCCATCAGAAAGCATGTTTGTATGACACAATGACAAAGATCACACAGAAATAACACTGTGTTCCTGGTTAGAATATAGTGCTAAAGCATGAAGAACACAACAATTACTCAGTCGTTCAGTATGGCATTAGAGTGTCCATTTAATATTCAAGTACTTCTAAAATTGTAATACAGCGTTCACTCACGTTTTCCAGCCTGCAAGCTGTAGTAATTTTACATTCGATTTCCCAGACTCCCTAGCATTGCCAAACACTTGTAATGTGGAGCTTTTACTTCTATACTCTCAACAACAGGATAAAATATGCCTTGCCGTTTAAAAAAAAACACTGCTTCTTGCAACGTGTCCATAAAGGTGATCTGACTCAGTTAAATACTTTCTTTGGAAAATAAAAAATTTTTTTTTAACATGCTTATAAAATACAGTTCTCTTCTTTTAAATTCTAATAGACTCAAACTGAATTATGTATGTGTAAATTATTGTTTGATTTTGTGTAAGAAGAATGATTCTCAGCTTGAGAAAGCACTGAGCTTTAAGTGATGCCCTTTTTAAGGGGCGGAAATGCAGACAGATTTATCTTGCTCTTTAGAAAAAGGATCAGCAGTCACACAACAATGAGTGTTTTTGTCTTATCCTTTGCCAGGCCGAGGTTGTCATAGACACAGGATCTACGCCAATGTCATTCATTAATCAATGTGGTCGTTTTGGTCATTGACACGAAGTAATTTTTTATTTCACTGGAATCAAACACTCCACTGTTAGACAGAGATCTCCTGATGTGCCTCGCCTGCCGTGAAACAGTGAAAAAAAGACAGCGTTGTCTGAGAGTATTATTGAGGAAATCGTGTCTGGGGCAGACAGAGTTTATAGGTAAAATGGGTCTTATAGAGTTGCCTGTATTGCTCTAAAATCAATGAAATGGAAGCAATATGAACTAAGTGAATGTGGCATTGGATAATTGACAAGGTCTAAAAGGAGCCCTAGAACAGTCTGAATAGCTTTGTGTTTTATTCCATGCAAACCAGCTGCAAGTTCTGACTTTTCTTGTAAACTAAACTAGTTTTGAGGTTTAGCTAATTTTGGCATGCAGCAATTTCAGCTGAGAGGTTAATTAAGTGAATCCTGGCATACAACATCACTTGCATATTATGTCACAAATGATGTAAAGCATGCCGGTAGATTACTCTTTGACTAAAAGCATGTAGATTTAAACCCTGCAACCTTCATTGAACTGACATAGCTTTATCAAACCCCAACACATGACTGTTAAATCATAACAACCCGTTTATAATTTACACGCACAGAGATCCATTCAAGCAGAGTTGTAACACTTTATATTTATGCTTAGTTACTCAGTAATCAAAGTGATACTGTGTACTGTGGCAAAAAATGCACAAATGCATGCACGCGCACAGCATGGTGCCTCGCACACTAGACCTAAACGAGCTATAAGAAAACAAATGCACAGGCTTCCCATAAGAAGCCAAATACCGTTCAGCTTAGCAGAGATCTCTTCTAAACATGGTTCGTTTCACTTTCCATTCTTTGACTGGGTTGAATATGTGGGCAACTTTGTTCACTGACCTGAATGCATGAATAGTCTTTATGTAAAAGTGCCATTTTTTACTCAATACATTGTGGGGGCTGCTTATGATATTTGTTTGCGCTTCCTGAATGCTGATAAAGAAATGTATCCACATTAAGTCAAATTCAGACAGACAAACCAAATTATTTTTCTTCTTGCACATGAAGTGTTTGCATTTGATGTTTATAAGCACAGGCTGAGGGATAGCAAGAGGTATGGTTGCTTTGTACGTTTGCATGCTTGACGACAGAGAGAGCGAGAGCAGTGAAGTACCCAACACTTAAATTGTCTGCTTTTTCCAGTGACTGCATCATTTAGAATGACACTGGGGGTATGAGTGAAAGACAGGAAGGGAGCAAAAGGGGAAATAGGAGTGAAATGGCCCTGCAAAGGAGGGACAGGGAGGAGACAGAGAGCTAGTTATAATGCATCAATGTAACATTGCCAGACATTGATTTAGGTATATGTCAGTGTTTGTGCATAATTCTAATAAAAGCCCATTTCTTGTTGCCTTAAGGGTGATTGTACACTGACACAATTTTTTTTTACCTCTAGTGAAACCACAGAGGGGAGATAGATGGGAAAACCTAATAAATGAATAATGTAAACAATGAAAATCAAACAGATTAAGAGAAGGACTGTGGAAAATAAGGAAAAATAGCTAGGGGTGCAGACATGACAAATGTCTGTCATACAATTATAACATTGAAAAGATATTCACCTAATAGGAAGTGAACATAATACCAGACAATATTAGCAATGTAATATGCAAAATGTAGCTCAGCAGGTACTGCCTGTGTTTGATGTTGCATGATGGCGCTGGTGTGTGGGTTATTTAAATACAATTCTATCCTGTCCTATCACTGCCTGTCCCATCTGAAAGTCCTGATATAAACTATATACGTATACAATGTGTGTACGTGTGTGTATGTATGTGTAAACTATTTTAATGCTATATTTTGTATTCTGTTTCTCTTCTATTTTGTAGTGTGCCTCTAAAGAATAAATCAGAGAAAAAATATGCAGATGACGATGAAAATACACGACAGGACTAGCAGAATAAAAATGTGGTTTAGCATTTACCTGTTCATTAGGGACCATGAAAGAGAGAGAGAAAGAGTGGGAAAATTCAGAGGAAAAACATAAATTATCACAGGCAAAACCACATAAAATTTAATGGTCTATATTTATGCAGTAGTTTTCTGCAAAATGAAAAACGAAAGTTTTTATCTCAGACAGATAGACAACTGACTGATGATTATTCCAGGCTACGTCTAACTGTGTTTAATCGATGAAGTTACTGGAATCATAAACATTCAATTTGCTTCATTCAGGCAACACAGCTGATAAGCAAGTATATACTTATCAAACCAAAAACGCTCTGTTAAACCTCAGTGTCAAGACCATTAATTCTTGCCCAATAAAATGATTTTATAGGAAATGACCGCTTAGCTGCACCTCTGTCTATAAATGTGTACTAAGAGTTTATATGAGCTGCATAGTTTAAATAGCATTCTGCAGGTGCAGGAACCACAATCCATGCTGCTACATTTAGCTCTGTCGTGAGTCAGAAAACATAAATAAATCAAACTCATTCTCCACTTAGTCCTTCCTGTGGTTCATTCATGTATCTTCTTTACACTTCTTAGTCAAAACATGTCACTCATGTATTTTTTTTAATAATACAACCAGCTTTAAGAGGAAATGTTGCCTGTTTGTGCCATGTTTTTAATTACAGGTGAGCCTTGAGGTTTCTGTATCACATATTTATACGTTGAAGGTCTTATAGTCACCTTAATGCCTTAGGCCTCACTTCCCCCAAGCACCTTTAGTGCATCTTTATCACATTCACAACCCACTGGCTCTGTTCAGTGCACAAACACTGAATATAATAAGCACATAAATCAGTATAGGCATTTATGCATTAATGGTTCACAGATTACAGTAAATGCACTGGTAAACATCCAAGAGAACGGAAGCCAAGAGAGAGAGAGAGAGAGAGAGAGCGAGAGAGAGAGAGAGAACGAGAGAGAGAGAGAGAGAGAGAGAGAGAGAGAGAGAGAGAAACAGAGGGAAAGAGAGAACACAGGATTAAGAGGAAAACTCATGGGAAAACAGGGAGGGATAAACATGATGTTTTCCCTCTTTCCTCACCCATGCATCCCTGTCACACTTTCCCCCATTCCTGTTTCTTCCTCTCTTTGCTCCTGGTTGTTCATGCTAAAAGGCTGCAGTGTGTGGGTGTGTGTTGAGAGGCTGGTCACATCCTTGCGTCTCTTGCCATTTTCACTCCCGTTGCTGAATTACCCCTGATTACCTTTAGCTAATTATCATCAGATCTTAGAGAGAGACACACACACACATTACTATTCAGCACTACAGAGACACTGACAGTGGAAGATCTGAAACATCTCTGGTCTACGAGAAGAAAGATCGGTACCTTTATAGACACATCTCATCAAGGTGTTTGTGTTTCACTGTCAAAACATCTCTGTGTAGCGATTCTGTATTTTTTCCTATCGCTTCTGAATAGTGGGTAATTACGAGTAGACTGTGCAAAGAATTAGACTGCTTCCTGAAAAGAAGCTCTAAAACATCATTAGCAGAAGATGGATCTGTCGTTTCGCAAACACAGCAACCACAGCATATTCATAGAATATTTTAAAACACTTGCAATCCTAGAATGCAGTGTTCCATTGATGAAACGACCTTAAAACAGAACTGGGCTGCAGACTATCATTACAATGTTGTAGCCTGCAGGTCTAGAACACTAGTTTCACAGGCATGTGCTGATATGAGAGCTGAAAAATATCCTGACACACAAGTATGCCCTACGGCCAATGCTCTGCTATTACAACGCCTATCTTTGTAGCCCCAATGTAAGTCTCTAAACACAAACGTACACACAGTCACTCATGGCATGCACTGTTCTAGTAAAATACCACAATTCTCGAGGGCTCTATACCAATCATGTCATATTAACTGAGTTTACTGCTCCTATGTGCAAGGAACACAGTTACACAAAGTTCCCTATTTATTTACATTGTTGGACAGCCGATACAACCACACTATTCATCAATGCCTGTTCTGAATTATTAATGAACTGGTTTTGCTATGAAATAATTATTTCATGATGTACTTGAGTAATATTTTATGACAAAGCTGTGAGAGGGACGAAACAGACCATTAAGATTTCATACTCCTTCATGATCCTAAGACAAAAACCCACTGAGAGGGACTGTGTGTGTTTATGTGTCTGTCTGTATATCACTGCCTCAAATTCATGTTATTGTGGATTTAAACCCTTCTTGGCCTGACAGTCATTTCTGCCTCCAAATTTGATTCCAATTGGTTCATCAATCTTCCTTCTTTCTGCTCCTCCATCTGCCTCGCTCTCTTTTCCATTTTCTCTCTCTCGCTCAGCAAATGCAGAGATGGCTAGGGTACGTGAATAGGATGGTAAAATGTTTGACACAGGCTCACACATGCACACATACATATATATATATAAAAATATATACACACAAACATGTTTACCCTCAAATACGCAAGGACATATGTGTGGGGCACTGATGTACACACAGGGCAACAGATGTGTAACCCATAGTCGCCATTTTAATATCTCCAGAAATGGAGAACATCTGTACCATCAGCAATATTAACAAACCAGAAGCTAAGCGCATCTGCTAAACATTATACAGTCTATTTTCAGTATTTACTCAAGCAAGTTTGTTGATGGAGGTCAGCATGAGCATGACATCAGCCCAGATAAGCTCATCACCATAATCTCACCCCTTGTGTGGCTGTCCTATTATACCATACGCAACAGAGATAAAGACTAAATAAAAAGGTGACCAGAGAAGAGCAGCAGGATGTGTTTTTGTGTGAGTGTCATACTAAGCAGACTTTAAGCATCTAAATAGTAGTTAGGTTTTTAACTATCTACAAGCATTGATTTCAGAAATCCCCCCCATACATTCATCGATTTTAATTAGCCTTCTTTGTCCTTATTACTCCTCCTCTGCTCAAGTCCCTTTACATTAGCTGTGTGCCTTGGAAATGTTCCCCGTTTCTCATACACATGCTACTATGACTCTCCGCAGATCCATCTTCACCAGGCTGCTGCGTCCACATAGTGCATTAAATTTCTGCAATAATGTTTTTGATCACTCCCAATCTCTGACTGGACTGTGAAAAAGCAATTAGACTGGGAGTCAGTGGAACCCAAAGGAGACTTTCAACATCACAAACACAAATCAACCATGTCAGGCTTGGGAATTTAAACAGATTCAGCACACTGTGATACAAAGACAGTTAACAATTGCTGATTCAGAAGCTGATTCCCATAGCAGCAGTTCCAGTAAACATAAACAACAAACAGTGAAAGCTAAATCTAAATATATGAAAACATACTGTGCATGATTTTAGTTTCACCAAAACTTTATTGGTAAAGGAAATCAACTAAAAACTAGAATAAACAACTATTGATCTGCCTTCATCTAATACAATATAAAGACTGAGCGGGTATGGATGCCATCATTTGTTACTTTTCCACAGTCTTGTCAATAATGTGACCCAGTTCGCAATCTGTATGCCTTCATTTTTGTTTGAGCCATGCCTTAGAGCAGTCTGTAAAGAGATTTTCCACTTAATTCTGCACACTGAACTTGACTTCCCCATTTTCAGTTGACATTCTTTGAAAGACAGTTCTTTTTTGGCTGGGCCAAGTTTAAAGAGAAATGACACACTGCAAATATAAAAGTCTTTCCTGGCCAGGCACTTCCATTTACTGAAAATGTTACCTTGGTTATCTTCACAGGTAACGTGGTCTCAAAGATGAGAGGAAACATTCCAGTGAACTGTCAATCATCAGTCGAGAAAACACAATCAACATGATGTCAGCTTTGATGGACACATTGCAACTTGAATACACATCTTTAGCTCGGATATACTGTTGCTGTAAGGAAGTGGCTCAAACTCTGGCTGCTTTTGTTGACTGAGACTGGAAGAATTATCATCGTTCTTCTGGCTGAAGTTATGCTTATTTCAGTGCCTACATTTCATAGGAATCCTACCATAAAGGGCTGTAACTTCCATTGGTCACTAATACCAAAGGACATAAAGAATCAAGACGGAAGACCTTGAGGCCTTCATCGATTTCCTACAATCAAGAGGGCAAGTGACACCACACCGAACCAGACTTAGAAGACAAAGGACAATGGGGTATACTCACTAGATGGTAAGAGCAGTCACTATTAAATCTATTATAAAGATAAACCATTCAAAATTGCATTGTATTTTAGAAATGTTTAAAAACACTTGCAGAATTCATGTTCTACAATAGTGCCATTTCCTCCTGTCTTAAAAAAATCTAAAATATTTATAGCATTAGAGATGGAGTTTTGCCACAAAAAAATGCATAGCGCTGCAAAAAAACTGTAACTTTTATATCATCACCAGAATGGAATAACAAACCAAAAAGTAAGGAAAAAAGATTCAAGAGAAAGATTAGAAAAAGCAGATTTAGGCAGAATAAAAGGATTTATACAGAAAGATCAGTAGGATATACAAGGAAAAAAAAAACAGTATGATCAAAGACGAGTATAAGAACAGATTATAAGAGATTACAGATGCACAGTGGGCGGTTACGGAGATGACCACAATGAAAACGTTTTTCATCTGAGAGAAGCATTTGAGTAAAGGCGGCAGTGAGATGGAAATAGACAAAAGGCACAGAACACAGAGAATGTAAAGGTATCCTCTCTACATAGACATGTCATTCAAACTGCACAGCAATTGGACCGCGTTGTCAGTCTACCATCTAACATCACTTAGCCTACAAGTTTTTACCACAACAAGTTCTCCTTCCTAAGTGCCACTTTCTTACAATCCCATACACAGAAAACCAAATGCACATTTATGTTTACACACACAGCTACTTCTTTTTGATCTGTTTAGCGAAATGGATTATGATGAACAGAAATGGCCGTGGCATAAAAGTACATTTTATTCCATATTCAAGAGGGTTGCTTTTTTCCATTTTCTTTTCCCTCCTACCAACCCCTATTTTGTCAGAATAAACTGCCAGGCCTAAAAGACAGCAGATTTTTTTTTCTAAAATTACCCAAATGTATACACACTGGGAGAGCCATTAAATATGACATTTAAATTGCTCCCGTTTTCATGCAACACACCTCATTTAAAAAGATAGACAGACGGAAGAAGCAAAGTGGCGACAATGATATCAGTTTTTTTATCTAAAAATATAGTATTAGCTTTGCACATTGTTGCTTTAGATTGTTTCTTTTACATACAATATAAATGTTGCCTGTAATAAAAAAAAAATACAATCATTATTTCAAATACAAGGGAACGGTTTTCTCAGTTTGTTCTCCTTTTCTCTGCCTCTAAACCATAACAGTTGTGCATAAACATTCTTTCTGTTGCTACCTAAGGTAACAACGTTTATAACCAAGGGGCAGGCAACTAACTCCCATCTGGCTTGGCCCACAACACAAACAACCTTGAGTCAAAACCCATGGGATGACAGACAGCAAAAAAGAGGCCCCAGCAGAGATTTAGACACAAAGACACAAACCTTTTACACACAAACACTTACAAAAGCAAACATGTGCAATTTGATTTAGATTGGTTGCAATTTGTGATTGTAATGTCTTTACACTGAAGACATAATTTACACATAATTTACACAATCACATAACAAGCAATATCACACAATCAAGTTTGCCTAAAAAAAACTATAATTTACTTTAGAATAAAATTATTTTTCATTATTATTTTTTAATGCTTTTTAAGAAGCATTAAAACAATGAATGCCAATGTTTTTAGACCTATGCAGAGAATCTATATACAAAATTAGATTAGATAAATTCAAAACACTCAACCTTGTCCTTCCTCTGTTTTACATTGATAAGAATGAAGAACAAGGCTTGCAGAAAATACACACAGAAAATTCTTGTGCTTTTAGTCAATGACTGGTTAAACAGTGACATCTCTGTTGGGCATTCCATGTAGCTTCTCTGAATAATTCATGCTATTTTGAAAACAATAACAACCAAGAACACCCATTATGCATGTCAATTTGTTGTAAATGTCCATGGTTTTCACCTAAATCTTAATTGCAAATCAGACAGAAAATGAGAGCTCCATCTTACCCTTCTGTGAACTTTCAAAAAAAAACTTTAGCTAAATTAAACCAGTGATTTATTCAAACACTGTTCCCTAAATCACATGAATTGTAATAAGAATTAAGGTCAATTCAGAAATAAACTTGTAATTATTTTATTTTAACGCCAATCATATTTTTTGCTATGCTCAGAATAACCACCTCACACCTGTAATTTTTAATGTTTAGTGCAGAAATAGTAATAGTTACATTGACCTCCCACTACCCACTAACACACTTATTAACCTCCAACCATTTGCCTTTCCTTTCAGTCCTTTTATATTCTAATGTTCCTATCTAATGCTTCCTATACATTTTATCCATTCAGCTTATCCATTCAAATAAGCCATTCAGCTCATTTTATCTGCTCATCACATTCTTTTTCTTATCCATATAAACAAACAGATTAGGTCGCTTAAATTTACCACTCTGTTGTATTTGTTTACATGGATATGTGACTAATTGATTGTTTAACAAGCTCAAAATATTGTTTTTTTTTACAGTATCACAGTAATGTCATAATAACCTCTATATTTTGACATTTTCTTAGCCAATTTTTCTGTTTCTCCCCTCAGGGATTGTGACTGGAATCAAAGGACAAGAAAGACCTGTTTCTCTCCAATTACTGGAAGTTGTTTTTAGAAATTTGGTTAAATAAATTCTGCAGAGGGAGTGGGGTACATTTTCTGGAACTATGGCCACAGAGAGTCTTATTGAACTCCGTGATTGGTTGTTCCTGCTTCTCCTGTGCCTAACATTATTGGTTGAAGTGCTTGAGTTTGCTGCAGCAACAGCTGCTGCTGCCGAGGCAGCTCTTGGGGAGGCAGAGCTTCAGGGAGATGTGCCATGTCCCTCTGCATGCAGGTGTGATGATGGATTCATTTACTGCAATGACCGTGGCTTAAGTATCATCCCTCCGTTACCTTTAACTGCAGCTGTGCTCTATTTGCAAAATAACCGAATAGACAATGCTGGTCTACCAACATCCTTAGAGCGACGACTGACTGTCAGAGTAATTTACCTCTATGATAATGAACTTGACGATTTTCCCACACATTTGCCTCCATCTCTTCGGGAACTTCACCTTCAGGACAACAATATACGAACTTTACCTCGGTCTGCTCTTGCACGTCTCCCCTTGCTGGAGAAGCTCCACATGGATGACAATTCAGTTTCGACCGTAAGTATAGAAGACAAAGCATTCGCCAATAATCCAAGGCTGCGACTTCTTTTCTTGTCACGCAACCACCTCTCTAGCATACCATCTGGACTGCCAGCATCACTGGAAGAACTCAGATTAGATGACAATCGCATTTCAACTATTCCAACTCATGCATTTCGTGGACTTTCCTCTCTAAGACGTCTCTTCCTTGATGGAAATCTGCTTGCAAATCAACGAATCGCAGATGACACATTCTCACGTCTGTCTAACCTAACAGAGCTGTCTCTGGTCCGTAACTCACTCCTGGCACCACCCTTAAATCTTCCAAGCTCACATCTTCTCAGACTCTATCTACAGGATAATGCTATAGCTCACATGCCACGAAGTTCCCTGGACAGCATGCGAAGACTACAGAAATTGGACATTTCAGGCAACAATTTAACAACTCTTCCAAGGGGTTTGTTTAAAGACCTGGACAGCCTTTCACAGTTACTTGTTCGAGGGAACCCCTGGTACTGCGGCTGTAACCTCCGTTGGCTTTATGACTGGTTGCATGAAAGAGGCTCATCAGTGACTGTGAGAGGTTTAACTTGCCATGGACCAGAGAAAGTAAGAGGCATGGCGCTTAGGGACCTCAGCAGTCATTTGGATGAATGTGAGATTAGTGTAGACAGTGCTGGAGGGATAGTTGGAAATGATGGAGCAAAAAAAGATATAGGCAATTTTCCAACACAAGCGTCAGCTACGACAACCAACCCACTTCCTCAAGGCTCTCTTTTCACCCTCAGGTCCAGACGACCAGGACACAAGTATTCTGATATGGGACAGGATAGCCTCGGAGGTGGAAGTGGAGCTGCGGGTAAATCTTTATTAATCAGTGTAAAACCTCTCACACCAGAGACAGTCCATGTTACCTGGCAGGCTGCACATCCAGTTCCTTCCTTTAGACTATCCTGGCTGCGACTAGGAAACAGCCCTGCAATGGGGTCAATCACAGAAACACTTGTGCCAGGGGATCGCCGTGAGTACTTGCTCACACAATTACAGCCCCAATCAACTTATATAATTTGTTTGGTGCCTCTCTCTGCAAATGAAGGTAAAAGAACCTCCTTTCCAGCAGCAGGAGGCTTAAACATGAATACAAACTCAGAGCACGAGCATCCTGCTTGTGCCAAAACAGAGACAGATCCCCTGGAACAGCCCATTTCAGACCAGGAGGGCGATCGAGGAGCTGACCAATTATCAGCCTTGCCACTTGCTGGAATTATTGGAGGTGCAACAGCATTGGTTTCTTTGTTCTTAATTTTTGGCATCTTCTGTTGGTATGGACACCGTGCTGGGTATCTTGCGCCAGGTGACAATTCCATATATGGAAGAGATGTTGTTGGGTCTCGGGGCACCAGCAAACATTATGATGACTATGTAGAGTCTGGAACTATAAAAGACACATCAATATTAGAGATCAGGGCTCACGGTTTTCAAATGACACCAATGGCTGCTCAACAGCCTTTGCAGCCCAAGGCAAAAGTTGAGGACATGACATACATCCATACTATTTTTCCCTCTAATAATACAACTCTTTATAGGAGCACTCTCAACCACACTGGAAATCCAGGTTATGGAACAAACAGAGGGTACAGAGAAGGGGGAATACCAGACATAGATTACTCATACACGTGATAGCCTTTTTATAACCCCCTGCCTACTCTGTTCCTGTCTTCAGGTAAAGAAGTTTGGTAAGGGTTCTTTTTCCCTTGGTTCCAAAGTAGGGGTGTGCCGATTCTGTGGCGGCCTTTCTTTTAATCATTACACATTATTACACTCAATGTTAGTGCTGAGTAGTTGATTTCAAGTAGATTTTTTAAAATCTAAATATTTAACAGCATTTTAACACCTTTGGAGCACTGGTGTATCATTAAGAACAGCTGGTTTCAGTCAATTCAATTATTAAACGTTATTCCATAGACAATAATAATGCATCCACAATATAATGTTATTCAACAAAAGGAATAAGGAAAAAGCTTCTCAATTTATGTAGTCACACCATACACTGTATTTTGCATTTTAAAGTACAGTATATGGAACGCATACTACAATACAGTGCAACAATTACACAAAACATTAATTTGGTTACATAAAGTGTTCAGAGAGGGCCACCTATGAAGTTTTTTGTGATGTTTAAATGAAGCAGGCTTTCATTCGGCACACCCCTATTCCAAAGTACCCTTCTGTGCCTCCTTCAGTCTATTTTCCAAACATTGTTCTTTAAGGGCAAAATAACCCTCCAAAATGTGTGTAACAGTCAGAAAGTGCCAGGGATACCACTCTTGGTGTTGATGTTAACCAATATTCAGATGATAACTGAAGCTGTTTCCTAAAACTAACTCATATTAAGGGTTAGCATAATGGTGAGATCATGGACCAGTTCTATATAGACATAGTTTTACTACGTGGATTGTACCATGTATATATGCACTGGGGAAAACTGATACCTTTCTGTTTTAGGGGATACTGATGGTAACAAAAAGTCTTTTCTGGTGTTCAGATTCTGCATTTTAGATCACCCTCCCTCCTTTTTGAGCTTTTCCTTTATTCTGTCTATTTCTTTTGCACGCAGCACGAGGACTTTGTTCCCGACCCAGGGAGCTGACAGTGGTGATAATGGTTTTGACAATGAAAGGCCTCAAATTGCTACTGAGTTTCTTCTCTTTTAATGAGAGTGAGAAAAGTGGGGAAGACAAAAGCAAGAGCAGGAAAGAGATGAAGGCATAGAGAAAGGTTTCATGTTCACAAGCAGAAAAAAAACAGACACTGAAAAAGTTGATATCTTATGTCTACAAAAACCCACATATTCTATTTACCACATGGAGGAGGCTTCAAAAACAACCAAACATTTTATGAAGCTCTCCAGGTTCACTTGCTCAACAAAAGACGTTAATGTTTCTAAGACGGAAGTTATGACTAAAGGAGTTTCAGGCCTTGAAAATATCTTGAGATCATTATATTAAATTAAAAGCGGCACTTTAAGACAATCATGGAGAGGGATGAATTCTAATTGATGAATCAATCCAAACTGACAGGTTGACAGCAATGGTCAATTTAGCACAGGATAGAAAGCAAGCTAAAGGGCAGAGTTTGTTGATACACAACATACCAGCCTGTATCATGACCATGTATCATGACCACTAAACCCACTAAAGTGAATCACAAATGATCACATAACAAACACGTCTGCTTATTACGATTGTTTGTGTGTAAAACGCTGTGCGTAGTTATACCCCTGAGGTGCAGGAAAAGAGAAATCAGGGATTAATAAACATTTTACACTGTGAACCTCTGCATCTTATGTGTGGGCTGTAAAGGGAAAGACAGAACAAAGGTCTTTAACTGATTAAAGACAATCCACTTTTTTCACACTTTGTGACTTTAACGCATTAGCCGGGAGAATTGAAAAGTAGGAACATGGAAAAAATATCTGCACCAGGTCTGCAATTTTCCAGCCTTTTAAAAGTGAACTATTCAACAAGTAGTACATGTGAATGATTTCTTTCTCTCGTTCTAGATATGGCATACCATCCTGATGAATAGTAAATAAAGCTTGTTTTCTTTTTCATTGATATATGTATCATTAAAAGTTGTGATGAAACAGATTATTGATGTGTACTTAGTTAATGAAATGTCAAAATACATATCCATAGTCTAAGAGTAAGGAATATTCTTTAAGACAAGTCATGTGCTTGAAATAATATGAATTCCTGTCACGCCAGACCAAATCAGTTCATGAGAACATTAATAACCCTAACAGTTTAAAGAAAATGCATATGGTGGCATTGACAGAGATATGCAACACATTTTCTGGTGAAGTGAATAAGGAGAAACAGTAGCCAAGCAGATAGTGTTTGTTTAAGAGCAGACAAGCCTCCAATCTGGAGAGTGTGGTAATGCCTGTGTAAGCAATGCAGAGATCAATATAATGAGAGGAGAAAACATTGTCTGTCCAAGAAAGAATAAGCTTTAAACATATGCTCCACAATTGCTTGTAAGTAAAAGACATACAGGCAATATGTACGTAAAAGAACATATTGCTTACTTTGGTTCTGCACTGTTCATTTAGTTATTTGCACCTGCTTTCCGATCCGTTTCTCAAATTAATGCAATTCTAGATAATTAGAACGCAGCAGCATTTTTCACAGCGGTTTACAATTCACACCAATTTTTCAAATTATTGACTGATTAAGCGTATGACTTGTTAAACAGTGAAGACAGTTGTAGACACCAGCATATGGTGAAAGTCATAGATGTGCCATCAATAAGGATCCGCTTGAAATGTTTGGTGAAACGTGTTTGTGCGTTTCCGCTACAGCACATTATACAAAATCACAGTTTAGTAAAACCTGACGTTTCCTTACACTTAGAGGACATCCCAAATGTCCCCGCCATTCAAATAGCTTAATAAACATAGTAAATATTGTTTTAATAAAAAGCAGAAAAATACATCAAGTTTTTTGTAATCTAAGGCTTTAGATCATTGGCAAGAATAAAAATATCATTAGCTTTGTACAATAACAAATTCAATGGAAAGTCCTCATAGTGAGGAGTATACAAACACATACAGTATGTGGGTGTGTGGAGTGACCCTGAAAGTAGTGCTGTCACTAAAACTACCGGCTGAATGGCCAACCCTACAAAACCTAACAATTAACTTTACTCCTTGACAAGACCCAATTACTGGTAACTCCCAAGAATCTACACCTAGTGGCTTCAGAGCATCAAGTTAAACCAAACTGAGAGCCACAATTAGGCCGAGAAATTGCATCTAGCCAAACACAAGCAGAAACTCAGAAGTTGTCCCTGTTGAACTGCAAGCCTCCTTTCCCTGCATTTAGCACATTGGGTCAATTAAACTAATTAGACTGAAAGGAGACCAACAATTTCACATTCATTCATTGAAGCTAAAGTGCCGATTGATTGTGAGAGAATGGTATAGGTGGGAGGCTTTTAACAAGACCTGAAATAATTGCTGGGGGCTGCTATTCTGCAAACACGCTCTGATTTCTCCCCAATCGAAGACATCATTCATATCATTAAAGGTTAGCAACTGATTCCTACGCCTAAGACATTTAAAAAATGTAATCAAAACACTACATTTTAAAATATCTGGATGTTCCAAAAATATGCATACAAAATATAAATTTTCAAATCATTACTTTTTTTCCAATTCACTTAAGAATTAAAATCAGAAAAAAAGACATGATTACAAAAATGAAATTGGCCAAAATCCTGCATAAACTGAAAAGCTATATTACTGAAATGCAATTTCATAAGCGACTCATACTGAATTTATTAAGGTTGTGTGTGTGTGATACCCATTTCCCTCCAACAAGCTTGGTTTCCAATTAGCAACAATGTGGCATATGCCGAGAGATGTGAGATTTCTCAGTGTGAACTCATTTTAAATTCGCCTACGCTGGTGAGAGGGGTCTGAACCACCAGCTAAGGATGCTGAGCTTCATTTGCAACAGATAACAGATTTAATGGCTTATGCTCTTTGACAAATAAGCTGCATTTTCAGACCTATTTAGAGATGTCTACACATTTTACATTCGCCTGTGCGGCGCTATCCACACTCCCTGCTAAAGCTGTGTGAATATCACAAGCTTTCTGTGAAAGGAAGACATATCCGTGTGAATTATGCATACCATCTTACCAGGCAGTTACAACTGCACAGGCAAAAATGGAGCATTATGCTTTATTCTCGACCTCTATCAAACCTGTACTCCCCTATCAGTGGAGCTATTTTTCTGACTGAGGGTAAAGATATTGTTCTGTGCAATGCTTCTGCAGGCTTTTTTAAATATTGTGCTGTCAGCCCAAAGAAGAAATTAAAACTTAACTACAATCCTGCACTTTTATCAAAGCAATTCCACTTTCTTTTGTCATTGAAAAAAAATTCAAAATACATTTGCTTTTTCATGTTTAAGAATTCAGAATAGTGCCATTACAATCTACGCTGCATGGTGTCACTGCTATCATTTTTGTGGATCTGTGTGTGTAACATTATGTAAGACTTAATACTATTCCTTAATACTACTCACCTCCAAAAAATGTAAAAAAAAAATAAAATAGCAAAGTTGTCTCTGTTTTAAAAGTAGAAACAATACACTCTACACCTTCTCCTAATAAAAAAATAATAATCCTATTTCATAATCGATCAACTTTGTCATATGACAAACGAGATTGTGGTTGTCCTTCTGCACACTCAATCACAATAGACTATTCACAATGTAATGCATCTTAATAAACCAATACAGGATAGTATATCCTCTCCCACTAACTAGATGGATGAGTGCATTGACAGGGGGATGGATGGATGGTGGCGTAAAAAGGATGTTTATTCCTCCCTCCACCTCTGCTCTCGGAAGGACAGTTACTAAGTGCTTGTGGATTTTATGTTTACTGTGTTTTATAAGGCAGATTCTGGAGCCAAGAGCTGTAAAATGTTGTGAGAGGGAGGAGAAAGAGGACAGGGGTTGGAGGCAATGTTATTGTAAATCCAATCTTTATTGAGAAAGACAGACAAACAGTGGCGCTTGCTCCAGCCCACTTCTCCATCACCCCTTACTATCGATTGATTGATTGAGTCCTCAGGATGTTTTAAATAACTCAGATTTGAATGTTTTTGCTCACGTCTACTTTGTTTATTCTGACACTCCAAACGATCTGGGTGTAATGAATTTACACTCTGATATTGTCAAATATTGCATTTCCAACCTAAAACAGGGCATTCCGATGGCAATGGAGACATCCATTGGTTTCTTGTTTTAACTACCTGAAACGTTATCCTATAATGGCAACCTGAGCATTACCAAACAACTGATAAAGCTGAAGCAACCCACAGAACTTTAATGCACACCATAAATAAAAGAAACATACCATGAAGTAACATCTAAAGGAATATTTAAGAACCACCAAGGAAATTGAATGTAAAGCTATAGGATACTTAAAAAATGTATCATGGTTAGACGTTGAGTGAATGGTCAAAGGTAAAGCTTTAGAAAACACAAAATGCAACTAATAACACAAAACAACAAATAGAAAACACAACATACTATAACTAACAAAACCAACTGAACGTACCTACTGAACGGGGTATTTGGTAGCTTCTCCTGTAAACCTCAACATGCTACACTAATTTCAGTGCCAAACTACAATCAAATCTCCCACACAAATTGTGATTAAGCAAATTAAATGTTACATACCTTCAAAGACTGCAATTAAGTTAGAACTTCCAAGATGCAACATGCTATAAAAATAGACCAGTTACTTTAAAATGCGTGTTTGCACTCACTTGGGGATTTTGAGTGAGATGCACGGTTAGCAAGTCTTGGAAGTTCATTCCAACCTCTAAATTAATGACCGCAGGACAGTCAGTTAATCCTCACGCTTTTACACCGAGACTTACAGCCAGATCAATGCGTCAACTGGATGAGATGAATCAATGCCCTGTCACAAAAATCTCTTTTTCTCTGCCTTTTTACAACATTGTTTACTTTTTCTGTATCCCTTGAGAATTTCTTCTCACATACCAACTAATCTGAAAATATGTCTCTACACACCTGTTCCAATGAGCCTGAACAATGAGCTCCATTAGGCAGACTAACAGCAAGTGTAACATCTTATATGGTAATACATTTAAGATTGCTAAAACATTAACCAGTCATTGCTTTGCTTTATGGCATCTTAGACGTGATGATGGGGAAAATAATAAAGTCTGTGCACTTCTATAACACTGCATGAATACACTAATGTCAATATGCTAAATAACTAGAGCATATCCCCTCTCTGAGTCCCATTATTATTATTCATTCTGAGAAGGTTAGCTTCCTGACTTGCACTTTGCAGTTACGGTCCATGGCACAAGCTGCCTTATCTCTTTATTGGAAGTGCTGAAAATGTAGGAGAGTTACCATTGACACACTGCAATGTAATCGTATTGCTTGCCTTGTTTCTTTAGCCATTTAAAGATTGAATTGTTAAGAAAAATGACATTTGCACTTTTCAAAGTCCCTTTGTTCTGCACCTGCTGAGAACAAGTGAGATATACATAACTCTTCAGGTGCCAACACAGACAGCAGCTCTACCTCCACCTAGTGACCGGTGATCTACCATTTGTTCAGTTTTTTCTAAAATTTAGTGTTATCTATATGGGTCTGAATAAACAAACAGGGGCTAAGGTAACTTTAATTTGTTCCATATAGGTCTTATTGACCGCACATGCTCTCTAAACTGAAATGAATATCTGGGAAGGTCAAAAGTTTACTGCCCTAATATGTCAGGTCTGTTAATTTCAACAGAACAAGGCCCAAAGCACACATCAGACCAAAAACACCTGAAAAACAAATGCAAAATGCATATTTTATATAAAAAAGAATCAAGGAAAAATAAAAAGAAAAAAAAACTAAACTGCAGAATCAGTGTTTGAAGTTATGATATATTGCAAGCACTCCTGCAACAATAAAATACCTCCTGGCAGACAAGCCCAACCAGGTAAATGTAGGCTATGTATCTTTTTTGACATGGACTCTCACCTGCGTTGGCAATTGCATCAATTTCCAGTTTTGTGATGTCACCTCTGAAGAGGGATATTTTCATATTCAGCTTTTCATTGACTTTGTACAGAGGCTGTACAGAAGATAAGTTACCTAAGGAAGGAAAAACTGTTAGCAATTCATCTGATAAACAAGTATTAACATAATAAACAACATTATATTAACATTAACCTTAACACAATAACAAGTTATACATTAACAATCCATTCATGTTTTTATCTTGCTAACACTTTTTGAATTCCAAACAGGTCCAAACTGTATGACTTGGGATTAATACAAAAGGTTTTAATTTTTGAGTTTATTCAGCATTTAGTTCACCTGCTGAACTCCATACAGGAATGTTTTCCAGGGGAATAAAGTCAACCCTGTACAGTTTTCTCCTCGCCTCTGTATCCATGGAGCAAAGCTTATCTATCAAAATAAATATACAAACCAAAGTATACAACATGAACTTCAGGAAAAGCTTTCATAGTCATTTCATTAAATCAAATGTACAACCCAGGACATTTAGTAATTCAATGACCAGCTGAAATGCAGTAATACATATATTGTTATATTTAAAGTTAGAATGTAATTGTATATAGTTGAAATAGTGCTCTTCGGGGGTTTGATGGTTGTGCTGGACCACTGAGCCACACATTTAACGGCAAGACTCACTCTTCGCCTCTTTCCAGTCACTGATGTCAGAGTCGAGGTTGAGGCCGGCTCGGCCGCTCATGGCGTGCAGCGTGCCCGTGTGCAGAGCACCTATCACCGCTGCAGATACCCCTGCGGCGCCGAGGACTATCTTGGTCGATCGGTGCGTCTTAACAACCCTTCCACTCTGACTGTGGAGTGACTTTGAGGTTGCAAAAACCTTCTCCCACGTCTTGGCATTATGTACGCCCCCCTGGGGATGCAATGCTTTGATATTTGCGGACTGTTTACCCGCCGTGCAGAAGCAACGCTCGCTTAAGCGACGTGCGAATTTGCTAGGAAATCTCAGATTAGCCGGAAATCTCCTGTCAGCGCTGGATATTAATCCAACACTCTTTGAGAATGAAAAACGAGTGACAAGTTTTGACATCAGAAACGCCATATCCTGTGTCTGTGTCAAATAAAAATGTTACGCTTGAAGCACTACCGTCTGCAACTAAAGTTTATCCTCGCAGTCTACAGTAACCCGTCACAATTTATACAACAATCGAAACGATATCGAAAGTAAATTGTTGGTCTTTCCAGACTATTGGGACTATACCAATTTGTAGGGGTCCATCACAAGCACTCTTTATTTGGACTGTTCCGGTTCACATCGTGCATACTCTACTGACATCTAGCAGCAATAATATGTAATTGCAGTATTTCGGTTTTGCTGGCTGTGCCGTTTCTGAGGTTACTAAAATAACAGGTAAAAACATTTAAGATGTTAGGTGCTGTATTTGTTAATAATATATAAGGTTTACTTATTTGAACATCCTTTATTTTTCTGCATTTCACCTAAATAGTGCAGTGTATAAGAAAATAAAAATATGTGGTAGAAATATTGTTTGCATGTTGTTTCTTAATGCATGATCAAACTGAATGTATAGTTTTTGTACAGGAATTCCATGTCAGTGCCAATGTTTCAATTTATCATACAGCTTCATCTGAAGAAGGAGGTTAATAGGTGTGGAGCATAATCTTAAATTGGGATAAACACATCCCCATTATTAACAGATTCTGTGGCAGTTCCGTGCTCACGTCATAGTCTTCAGTTGTTGTATAAGAGCACACCCAATGACAAAAACATGGTCTTTCCGTGACACGGAAGTTTAGAAAAGAGGAACACTCAGCTCTGATATACCATGAAAAACCACAACTGTGTGTGCCTGGGTCCCTCTTAGCCAACGGCAAATTTACAGTCACTACAACAGACAGCTTCAACAACTTCAGAGAAATACAGAAAAGGTAACAAAACATGCTTTAATTGTATACATTTGACTTTAAAACATGAAATATGAATTGTACTTTTACGGTACAGTAGTTGAGATTTAGAGTAGGTGAATTTAGTTGAATTTAAAGTATAATGAAACAAGTGTTGATAACAATGGCTAAAGCCAAGAAATTTAATTATATACTGTTTATATAGTATAATATCTAAACATTATTAGAGATGTTGCTCTATTTTGTAGTAATGTGTCTCTATGTAATGATTTTACTGTACAAAGTTACAACTGAAACATGTTTGATACAGTTCATAAACATTAAAAAAAAAAATGAAACTAAATCTGCCATGTGTATGTTTAACACTTGAGGTTTGATCTATATTCACATACGCAATCCTCACACCCTACACAGAGACACAAACACACACAACACACCCAGATACACGCAGCGGTCGATTAGATGCTTGACCAAAAGAGGAAATGTGGTTCCATGTGATTTGTGTATGAAAGGGAAGTATTGGTCATGGTGAACTTGACTTAGGAGTAAAATAGCATCACCATACTCATAATGGTAGATGAAGCAACTCAGATACAAATACAAGTGTACAAATACAGATCACACTGTTGGTGGTCCATATGCAATACTTGATGTTGAATATGTGATGCTCTGTTGATGAAACATACTGACTTAATGAACTTATAAAAAATACCCTTGTGGGCAACTTATCATCTGCATTTTGTTAAGGCCTCCCTGCAGAATGGCAGCGTGGGACCTAAAAGTCATTGTGGAGGATCTTGGGCCTGATGCCCCGCCCCTACAAATCAGTGTGACATCAGACCTGCACATTGGTGGAGTTATTCTCAAACTAGTAGAACAAACCAGTGAGTTACAATCAAAATCAAATAACTAATGAGATTACCCCTTGTTTAAAAATGTTTTCATTTGTAAAGAAATTTTAAAGCTGCTTAAAGGTTATTCAATTTCTTTTAATTCATTTTAGTTGTCTGCTATAACAACAACACAACATATAAAGTCTTCCCTTCTTCCAATCTGGGAGGTCAGCTGGTGTCTCAGCCTGACCAGCTGAAAAAAGGCCAAAACCCCTTTAAAATCAGCATACAGACCAGTGTGACCAGCTGGCTCAAGTAGTTTTTTATGTTCAGAAGGGGTGTTATGCAGGTTTTCTTTATCCTTGTTGACAATGCAAAATGTCCCTGTGTGCCCATATCTCTAGAGCTGACTAGAGACTGGTCGGATCATGCCCTGTGGTGGGAACAGAAACAGAAGTGGCTGCTCCGGACAGCCTGGACACTGGATAAGTGTGGGGTCCATGCAGATGCTCGCCTCATTTTCACCCCACAGCACAAGCTCATTCGATTGGGCTTGCCAAATGGGGCGATGCTGAAAATGCGGGCCTGTTTTTCCAGTCCTGTGTTTCGTACAGTTATGCTAATCTGCAGGATTCTCAGTAAGTAAATACTGGTGGAATTTAATAAATAAAAAAAAAATTATGAGATATAAAAATATCACAGCAAAAATTAGTTGAGCTTGCTTGGATCCAACCTCCCCTGTCCGTAGCTTATATTATCATTTTACTAGATGTTGCCTATTCTAAAATACAAAAAATTATTTTTAATAATTATTTTTTTTTATAAACTTATTTTTCTTCCTCTTACACTTTTAGATATCCGTCGACCAGAGGAGCTCTCCTTGCTTCGTCCTGTTGAGGAGAAAAAGAAAAAGAAAGATAAAGATTTTTCAGAAGAGCTGTATGATCTGACAGATGTGCCTATAACCACAGGTACACCAAATAACACAAAACCACCCACTGCTATGGTTAAATGCTTCGTTTTAAAATATCAATGAAAGTGAAATTTAAAAAAGTGTAAATAACAAGCAGAGATATTCATTTATAAATATATTGAAAGTAATTAGGTTTAATCTGGACTGTATCTGTACACAGGTTACAATCAGGTTCTGTACAATGGCATGCCAGCCCATTTTGCTGCTTCACCAGACACTGAGAAAGTATATAAAATGCTGTGTGTTAGCCGGCCCTCCCCTGCGCCTGAAACCATGGCTAAACTCTATCGGCCAGCCAGCGTAGTGGACAAAACCCACATTCAGTCCAGGTACAGCTGAGAAACAAATACAGACTCTAAAATAATGTTTTTAATTGTAAATATAAACACTCTTCTGATCTCTTGAGGTGGTTGGATTCATCGCGTTCACTAATGCAGCAGGGAATACATGTCAATGACAAGCTTGGGCTTCGTTTTAAATACTACACTTTTCATGATTTGGATCCCAAGGTATGTGTTTGGGTGCTATAAATGTCTATTTATCAAAAGGGAAGAAACCTCACTTCTGTTTTGAATCTTTTAACTCAAGTCTGTTCTTTATTGTAGTATGACGCAGTGCGTTTGACACAGCTGTATGAACAAGCTAGATGGGCCATTCTCCTGGAGGATATAGACTGCACAGAGGAAGAAATGATGCTGTTTGGAGCCCTGCAGGTACAAGCTAACAGTATAAACACAGTTATAGCCTTTATCCACTATAAACCTTCACTTCCCAATGCAAATAGCACATTAGCTCTTGATTTAGCATCAAAAGAACTCCAACATAAAACAACTAGTAAATGTCTTATACAATGCTAGCCGTAAAGCAATTTTACACATTCAATATTTTTCTCACTCTTTTTCATTGTCTCTCACCCTATCTCACTCTCTCATGCAGTACCACATTGGAAAACTGTCCTTGTCTCAGGACGTGGTCTCAACCTGTCAGGGGATGGATGACCTGGATTCTGCCCTGAAATCCCTGGAGGTCAAGATGGTGGGAGAGAATAACAGCATTGACATGCTGGTGAGAGACAGACAGTTGGTCTGTTACTGTATACTTGAACTCGTGTCAAATAAATATATATAAAGACTGACAGCTCTGCTTTTCCACAGGAAAGCATGACTGCTCCAGAGCTGAATGACTATTTGAAAATATTTCGGTATGGCTCATTTTGTTACATTATACTCTGAATCTGTTATATCATAGCCTTAGGTCAATATTTGTTTTATATCTTACATATTTCACCAGACCTAAGAAACTCACACTGAAGGGTTACAAGCAGTACTGGTGCAACTTTCAGAACACATCAATCTCCTACTATAAAAGTAAAGAGGATTGTTATGGAGAACCAATCCAACAACTCAACCTGAAAGGTGTCCCTTTTATTTAATTACATTTTAAAAAATATTTTATTTATTTAGTTTTTGTGTCTGTTGTACACACTGTTGTCAACTAAACAGCACACCATTATCTTGCACTCACACTAAATAACAAGATTTAACTGTGCGTGCAACAAATTAATGTGTTTTACACCTCTGTGGTGAGTGAGACCACAGCAGACCTACATGATAATATAAGTGCATGCATGAGTGCATGTTAGCAGTCACCAATCTGCATCTCCTCAGGTTGTGAGGTGGCCCCTGACGTCAATGTAGCAGGTCAGAAGTTCTGCGTTAAACTCCTCATTCCCGCACCAGAGGGCATGAATGAAGTCTACCTGCGATGTGAAAATGTAAGTAACTTCTATTAAACAAAAGAGTTCAATTGGGATTAAAAATAAAAATCATAATGCAAAAAACATATTATGTAACATTAATTATCTAAATACTTAAAAATACAAATACTTCTTTTTTTTACTTTTAATCATTTGGTTATTTTAATTATATTCCCACCTCTCCCTATCCAATCAGGAGAAGCAATATTCTCAGTGGATGGCAGCTTGTAAACTGGCCTCCAAAGGACTGACCATGTTGGACAGCTCATATAATAGCGAAGTGAAGAACATCCAGACCTTCCTCTCTATGCAGCGCAGCAGTTCTGCGGCTCCCACTGTGCAAGCAGATGAAAGCATCAATACACACAGTCTTGTATCACCAAGATATCATAAGAAATACAAGCCCAAACAGGTACAGAGATCCCGAGAGATGCTCACCAGTTCCTTAAGCGAAATGTAATTTTAGCTCAGTGCTAAAAAGTTTCACTTCTTTGTACTTTTTCAGGCTTGCTTTTGGTTTTGCAACATACAATTGTCCAAAATGAATTCTAATTAAGCTCATTACTGCTTATGATTAATCCCGATTGCTTGCAATATCCTGATATTTATTTGACAATTATCATCACAATCATACCTTTTCTCGTTCTCCACAGTTGACTCCTCGCATTCTGGAGGCTTATCAGAATGTTGCCCAACTCTCCTTGACATCTGCCATGCTGAGGTTTCTGCAGATTTGGCAAGCTCTGCCTGACTTTGGAATTTCCTACTTTATGGTCAGGTGAATAGACTGAATTTTAAAACTGTTAGGACACAGTAAAAAATGTTGACTGACTTACACCAAATGATGTAAGGATATAAATCTGCCAATGCAGTTTCAAGATACTGGACATTGTATTGACACATTCAGTCTGAAATATGAAGCAGAAGATGTATTGTGTGGTTTGAGAATACATCCGTCTTTTGCTAAAATGATACAGCTTTCGATTCCCGTCTTTTCTTAGATTTAAAGGCAGCCGTAAGGATGAAGTTCTGGGCATCGCTAACAACCGTCTGATCCGTATAGATCTTGGAGTTGGAGATGTTGTAAAGACGTGGCGCTACAATAAAATGAGACAGTGGAACGTTAATTGGGACATAAGACAGGTAGGTTATGAGAAAAACGTTGTCAATCGAAACAGTCTGACTTGAATAGACGATATGTCTCCAGTAACACATTGAAATTTTAATTGTTCAAGTACTTAAATTACTAAATACCTGTCTCTCTTTAAGGTGGCGATTGAATTCGATGAAAACATTAACATCGCTTTTAGCTGTGTGAGCGCAGACTGTAAGATTGTGCACGAGTACATTGGGGGATACATCTTCATGTCCACTCGCTCTCAAGGGCAAAGTGACACGCTGAACGAGGAACTGTTCCACAAACTCACAGGAGGCCATGAAGCTCTTTGATTACAGAGGAGAAAGAACTGACTGAAGACCTAAGGAACTTATTAAGAACACAGTGCTGAAACTGCACAGCAACTGTACTCACCATTTCACATGTCTAAACAATTGATGTAATCTAGAGATCAGTTGTGTGAATGCTTGACTTATTGCATCTTAATATGTACATGGAACACAAAACCGAAATGTTTCATACATCATGTATTAACAAGTTGCTTTCAGGATACTGTGTCTGCTCTCACCAAACTTAATATATGATTGATGCTGCCTACTAGGAATAATAACAAAATAAAACTTACAAACTTAATAAATTAATCTATTAATCTTAAAATAATCTAAATGTAATAGGTCCTAAAACATAGTAATGAATGTCTGTATGATTGCCATCGTATTTGTGTAATAGTTCAGGAAACCACTGTGTCATTGGCTGCCAGACAAAGGTTAATTGGCCTGCAGTTGCTAGTGCAGAATGTCTTATCTGAAACAGAGTTTCAGTTACACTCATGCTGGCTGTATTGACTCACCAAGTTAACAAAATGGCATCTTTGCATCGCTTTCCCAATTGGTTTTATAGTCTTGCTAATTATCCAAAATCCAGAACCTGGAAATACATTATAACTGTACAAAAGCAGTTTGATACAAGCCATTACATTTGCACAATTTACAAAGTAGGAAAGTGTATGTCCCATAGTCCAACCATCCTGAAGACCTTGATCAGATCATTTGGTTACTTTGCTTTTAGTTGGGTGTTAAACAAGGGGAAACCACCAGAATCATTTCACCTTTATACCAAGAAAACCCCTCAACTCTTCCAAAATGGTAAGTGGCAATTCAATTTAAGTTAAGGTTGTTTGGAGTGGTTTTGCAAACATGACATTTCTTTGCACAGATCTTGTTGATCAGTACAGGTGTAAAGGGAAGAGGTTTGTTACACTATTGCCGTCTGAGCCACTCTTCAGTGCTGTAGGTGGCGGTAATGCACCCGTAAGCTCTTTGCTAACCGCAAGAAATAACGCCGGAAATCATCAGCCGGAAGTAAAAGTAACAGGCTTGTAAACATCAAGGCAACACACGACTGAACAACACGTTTAACATCGTTTGGTTATTTTAGTGTTTCGCAAGACTAAAGGTAATTTGAAGACAATATATAGATTTTAAAACGCGACGTCTTACTGAAATTGATATATTTTAAATGATGTTAGGCCGTATTCAACAAGGCTAATTCACTAAAAGTAGGATTTGTTTTTATCATACATGTAATTGTTTAAAATATGCTAGGTGATATTTGTACCTGTGTGCCTAAATAAAGCCTGCGGAATATGTCTCTTGCGAAGATACGTGCCATACACGAGACGAAACATAATGATTGAGAGACATAATAACCAAAACATTTCATCCAGGTTTACTGTCACAACAATTAAGATGATGAAGTTATTACCTTTAACACCTAACGGGGAAATATCTTAACATTTCTTCAAATGTTGTTGCAGGTGAGATCATGCAGGAGGACATTAAAGCGCCGGAGGGGACCGTGGATCTCGAGGAGCCGAAGAAAATGACCCGCGAAGACTGGAGGAAGAAGAAAGAGCTGGAGGAACAGAGAAAACTGGGAAACGCTCCAGCTGAGGTGGACGAGGAGGGAAAGTATGTCTACATGAAATGAGTACAACACATGATTTCAACACGTTGAACTCAATACCATTTACACCGATTACGTGTTAAATATGCGAACTGGTATCACACAGATGTAAAGTTAACTAAATCATTTTCAAAACGTTCATCATAAAGGTTTTAAAGCTGTCATGCAGTCTATGTCATAACTTTATCTTGACATACTATTTTGTTGCCAGAGATATCAACCCTCACATTCCCCAGTACATCTCATCTGTCCCTTGGTACATCGATCCCTCCAAGAGACCCACCCTCAAACATCAGAGACCTCAGGATGAGAAACAGAAGCAGTTTGCACTCATTGGGGAATGGTACAAGAGAGGCGTACAGGAAGTAAGCACACCCCACCGGCACGAATGCAAAAATCATAGGTTAAGTGTGATTTAGGAGTGAGAATTTATTGTTACCTCCCTGTCAATTAGAAAACAATCAGCACAAAATACAGAAAAGGAGCATGTGAAAACTGTGGGGCTGTGACGCATAAGAAAAAGGACTGCATGGAGGTAAATTGCATGATATGTTTGTTAATGTGGTGTTATATATATATATATATATATATATATATATATATAGAAAGTGATATTTTCAACAGAGACCCAGAAAGGTTGGAGCAAAGTTTTCTGGTACAGGCATTGCCCAGGATGAGCATGAACAGATTCAGCTGTCAATGGATTATGATGGAAAGAGAGACAGGTGGAATGGATACGATCCTGATGACCACATGCGCATTGTAGAGGAATATTCAAAGGTTGACCTGGTAGGTTATGTTGTTTCTTTCATTTTTCTTGTATCGTGCATTTTATATTGTGTTATTTAATTATGTTTTGGTTGTATTCCAATGTCATCATTTACGCCTTCTCATGTCATTTTGAATCTATGTGATTTGTTTGTTTCTGTGGAAGATGGTTGTGTGTGATGTCTTTCATATATTGAAAGGCACTGTTGTGCGGTTATCAGTGTACTTGAAAACATAATTTTTGTGTTCGTCATAAAATTAAGTTTTTGTACTTTGATCTCATTGCTTTTCATAGGCAAAACGTACTCTAAAAGCTCAGAAACTACAAGAGGAGCTAGCTTCTGGTAAACTAATGGATCAAGCAGTAAGTATTCATGCGTATTAATTCATTCTTAATAAGAATGTAACAAAATTTACTTTGTGTAATCATTTGTCTTCTCTATTTTAGAACTCAAAGAAACATCTTGATGATGCACAGGTACATTTCATATTACACTGAACTTATATACACTTTGTAAAGTTTGCCATTATACCAAAGTAAAACTCAAAATGTAAAGGACCGTTTCTGTGTATTTCCATGACACCTAATTTCTTTAAAATACCTTGATTTGTCACACCCTGTTTAGGAGCACAGCAGTGAAGATGAGGATGAAGACAAATATGTTGATGACTTTGACATGCCGGGACAAAACTTTGACTCTAAGAGACGTATCACTGTTAGAAATCTGAGAATTCGTGAAGACATCGCTAAGGTAAAATGTTATGTGCAGAAATAAGTCACACTTCAAAGGTTAAGTTTTGTTGCCAAAATTGCATTGAAAAGGTTAAAGTGAGCAGAGTGTGGTCATATCAGTAGGATCAGTAGTTGACCTACACATTAGTTTTATTACCACAATGTGCTGTATCATATTTTTGCTAACTAATGCTGTTTTTATTTTACAGTACCTAAGAAATTTGGATCCAAATTCAGCCTATTATGATCCCAAAACTCGAGCCATGAGGGAGAACCCATATGCCAACGCTGGCAAGAACCCAGAAGAGTAGGTTTAATTAACTAGACTGTTTCTTTTCCTGTATTCTGTGAGTCCTAAGCAGGGAAACCTGCTTGTCTGGACCACACAATACATGTGTTTTTGTAATTGTGTTTCTGCCTGTCCTCAAAGTGTTGCGTTTGGATTAACAGGGTGGGCTACGCTGGAGACAACTTTGTACGCTACTCTGGGGACACCATCTCTATGGCCCAGACACAGCGTAAGTATCTCATCTTGTCACCCACCTGATTGTAAATATAGAGTGCAGTGTTAAAGCATACATTTAATGCAGAGAATTTGCCTTAAATGCGTCCCTTCCTACAGTCTTTGCTTGGGAAGCCTATGAGAAGGGGTCTGAAGTTCACCTTCAGGCAGATCCAACCAAACTAGAGTTGCTCCATCAGTCCTACAAAGTCAAAAAGGATGATTTCAAGGAGAAACAGAAAGAAAGCATCTTGGAGAAGGTACAGTGTAGAAACTCTTCTTCGACCACTGCAGTATTCCCTGATTCCTGGCTTGGTGTTGACCAAAACGTCATATCATACTTTTCTGCAGTACGGTGGGCAGGAGCACCTGGACGCCCCGCCACAAGAACTTTTGCTGGCACAGACAGAGGAGTATGTTGAGTATTCTCGGCATGGTGCGGTGCTGAAGGGACAGGAGAAGGCTGTGGCCCGCTCCAAATATGAGGAGGACGTGCTCATTAATAACCACACAGTCTGTATCTGCCGTTATTGGGAACGTGCAAGTTAGATAATAGTCTTGCATTTTGTTTCATGAAGGGTAAAAAATGTTTTGTTTTGCAGTGTATCTGGGGATCGTACTGGAAGGAAGGCTTTTGGGGTTACAAATGCTGCCACTCGATGGTGAAGCAGAGTTACTGTACTGGAGAAGCTGGAAGAAAAGTATCGGTGAGTGTGAAACATTCTTAAATAAAGGGGCACTCAATAGGCGGTCCTATTGATACTATACTTTTAAAAGATCTGTTCACATTTGTGTGAGAAGATTTTGGTCATAATGTGATAATGGTTTCATTTTGCATAGACCTAACTAACTTCAAACTTTTTTGTGATGCTTCATCCATGCCACTAGGTGCCAGTAGAAAAATAACTTTTCCTTTTTTATCAGAACAATTCCTGCGTTCCGTTTGAAGAGGATGTAGAAGAAGACCAAAACAATGAAGAGCCAAAAACTCTTTTACAGGTACCCTAACAGCGCTATCCTTATTGTGACAACTAGTAGGAGCTAGGTAGGAATCTGCCTGGATGTTTACTGGAACATGTTTTTGCAGATGCACCAGGAAAAGATGAAGGACAAGAAAAAGAAGAAGAAGAGCAAAAAACACAGCAGCAAAGATTCTGACAGCAGTGATGAGGAGGATGAAGCAAAAAAGAAAGAAAAGCTTAAGAAGGTGGGATGGCTTTTCCTCCACTGCCACACAGTCATGTCTTCATATATGCATGTTAGAGGTTTCTGTGCTCTTCAAAGCCCATTTTAAGGAATTATTTTTGGTTTGCAGGCATTGAGTGCGGAGGAGCAGAGGCTGAAGCAGGTGGCTGAAATGATGCAGCTGGATGAGAGGAAGCGACCGTACAACAGCCTTAAGGAAGTTCGTGAACCCACAGAAGAGGAAATGGAAGCCTTCCGCATGAAACGCTACAGGGCTGATGACCCCATGGCTTCCTTCTTGAGCCAGTGAACAAAAACAGTGTGTGAACTCAAGTCTTTTGTAATTCTTCTAACTGTTATATAAGGATTATTGTTTTAATAATAATCTCAAATAAATTTGGGAACCTTCTTGGATTAGTAACACTGTTAAAAATGCTGTTAAAGATTTCTAAGTCTTACTATTCTGTTTAAAGGAAGTATAGAGCTGTCTTGTATTTTGATTTGGTAATGGTAATGGTAATATGTTCTTAATCTTTTTTTATATGCCTTTTTATAAATTATATGCATGCTTTGACAGTTTAATACCAAGCAATGACTTGTAAATATCAAGTGCCTATGTTTTTCATTCTCTCCAAGGTATTCCATGGTAAAAATAAACTCACCAGTGGGTGATTTTTTTTTTCATAAAACATGTTTAGTTTGGTATGCTTCTGTAATTAGTAATCAGTGTCAAATTCTAAATGATTTCCAAATGCTCAGAGTAATAATTTTAGCACATTTTATATAGCTGCCTTTCTGTGTAACTTAGATGATTATTGTTGTGGTTTGCAGTATTATAGTATAACAGTCTGTCAAATTTCCAATTGAATCCCCTCCTCTAGTGTGTTCAATTATATTGTTTGAACTGTCCATGTAAACTAATACATATTTTTACCTTCAGATAATTTTATTTCAAAACAACTGAGATATTTTGTAAATGCAGCCTGTGCTGGTTTCTTTAGAACAAAAATGAGCACTAAAATTACTATGCAGTGTATTTGCTTTAAAGAGTTAATCTCATAAATCTATAGAAATTCCCTACAACAGCAATTTTGCCTCTCCCACATCTAACTGCTCACAGCTGTATTATATATTTGTTACCACTGGCTTTTTGCCTGCTGTCTCTTCAATGTGCTGACTGTAAACTGCAACTACACCGTCCATTCAGCTTAGCTGCAGTTTGCCAGACCTCAGCACCCGCCTGGGAGTCCAGGTTCACCAGGTCCAATGGGAATGCAGGCAAGATGGGCATGCCAGGTGCTGATGGTCATATGGCAAAGACCTAAGAGAAGGGAGAGAATAGTAAAGCTGTGTTTTGCTGTCATAGAAATGTTATTAACTATATAAATGTACATAAGATTTCCCAAGCAAAAGGTATTTTAGGTATATCATAAATTATATCAAGTATAAACAGCATATAAAATTACCATGACAATATAAAAAATAATTTTATATAATGCACACGGGAAGGCACAGAACAACAACAGCTTGACAATAATCAATAGCATCAAATAGATGCCAGGTATAAAGAATAAGGGGTAGACAGAATGAATGGTTTGGATTGTAATTTATTTTATTTATTATAAACTATTAAAAAGCACAAACTAATTTAAAATAACTCAAAATGTAAATTTAATTTAAAATAACTAAAATATGTGTTTTTATTGTTATGTATTAGTACATGCTGTTTATTGTTATTGTATATATTATTCTTGTTTCAATAATATAGCCTCATCAGAAGGTTTTTAATCATTGTTCGGGTTGTTGTAAGGAATTAGTATGTGCTATGTGTGTGTCAATTGTTCAGTTGATATATGCAACTGTGTAGGTATCAAATTGTTTTTATGAAACATTTAAAATCACTTTAAAACACTTCAAGTGAAACACTTTGGGACAATCTGTCTCTAGAGTTATATAGCCCTCTCTGTGCTGTGTAATTTTTGTCCAAAATAGCAGCCAAACTTTCGTCAATCGCTGTTTAAATAAACACAGGTGTTCTTTGTCTACTTGAAAGTGACGTTATGTGAAACTTAGACTGGCATTCCAGGTCAAACTTTTTGTCATGCAGCAATTCGTTTATCCAAGTCTGCCTGTGAAAGGACAAATGTCTTTACTTTAACGGAACGACATAGCTATACCTTGTATTATGGCTTTATTCCTGTGAACTGTAAAGCTGTACCCCTACATAGTTTATAACTACCTCTAAATACGTCGTATCTCACAAAAATTACTTCGAAACTGGAACACGCTAAATCCATTAAAAAACGCGCAATGTACGTCAATGATGACGGCATATACACGGTCCCATGCGTATTAGCACAGTCCGCTCTGATTGGCTGGATCAGCTCTTAAGTTCTTTGTACTTCCTGGCTTATTTCGCTGAAAGGGCACAGGCTGTCCACGAACAGTAGGACTATACCATTCGTTGAAGTGTAGGTACAAATGTTGCCACAGCATATAACTATAATGTTCCCCCGTAATGTTTGGAACTTGGTTAAATGTTACAATTTACATTAGAAGTATAGATATTACATGCGTAGATATAACATAATATGATACCTTGTTTAAATACTATTTGATCAAACATTGACCAGAACCCCCTATCTAGTGGTGGTATATGTGCCGCTCAGGAACCATATACCGGCTTTTTTATATAGTGAAAAGACAATTTACCGCGTCGAAAAATTATTTCTGAATGGCTGCTTCAGTTTATTTGTTCGTTTTTATTAGATTATTAAAGTATTAGAGGCTCAGTGAAACGTCAAGGCATAGTTTAGATTAGTTAAACTACGGTTCGGGGAACTGTCAACCGAAGAGTAAGAATGTATCCGGCCCGTCGCTGTTCGTCTCTTCTTCACCGAGACTGGACCTGTCTCCGTCTGTCCTCACTGGGAGCACATCCAAAGAAACCTGCTACATTAAAGAAAAGCAGACTTTCAAATTCAAGATACTGTCATTCTGATGCCCATCCTCCTCCGACGAGATCAAACTCATCACCTGTTCTGCTTGGACCTTTACAAGGTAATTTAATATTTATTGAAAAATTACATATGCTTTTGTGTACTAATATAATGTCCACGTGGTCCATAACTATGGTCGTGATAGTGATACAATCTAATGAACTGCCTACCTAGAAAGCATTGTTTAGGGATAGTAGGCGCAGGTGACTCGGAACAAGCCCGTGATGTTTAAGGAGTTCAGGAGGTGTCTTATGGCGCAGTGGAGAGTATTGATGACTCATTTAACAGACAAATGTCTAAGTATTAAGAAACTATTTGTTATCATGGTTCTTCAGACTTTCACAGCCTGTCATTAATCCTCATGACACCTGACATGTTCTATTCAAGGTAATGGGTAATCATAACCGACAAATATGTTTCACTTTCACATGTGAAGAATGCTATTGTATGATGAGAATTAATGACTGATTAATGGTAGAGGCATACTGTGTTTTTCCGTGATGAGCTGATTTTTTTTGTTGTTGTTTTTGTTGCATTTGTTCAGTTCTGCTGAGCCTTCTGTAACAAAAACATTGCATTTACATTTTATGAACAGAAAAAGCAATATTTGATATTCCAAACATTTCAGTATATACCCAGACAAAATGTTGTGTATTTTCTTGAGTTTCTTTAAACCTGCAAGTATTCTTCATTTGTTGTACTGGCATCTATTCCAATGTCACTTCAAGGTAACTTGATAGTCCAGCCAAAGGACTGAATTATCAAAGACAAGCTGCTATTGTTGGAATTATTAAAAGAAAGAAACTAGACTACACAGTAATGTGGTAATTGTAGGTTGTTACATTTCCTAAAGATTGGATTTAAAATTATTTTTCCTGAAAAGGTTTATTTTAGGTTACAAATTTTCTCTTGCAATTGTTTGATCAAGCCAAATGTTACATCACCAGAGGAGCACTTTAGAAGGCAAGTACACATGCAGGTCACTATGCAGGTTAGGCAAATATAAACTTTTCTTCAGTAGTTTACATAATAGGTCAAGTCCCTCTTGGTTTATTTTATTAAGAATACATTTTCATTTACATTCCTGACTGAGACCCAATGTCTTCTTCAGTCTATAGATTTAGTTAGGGCTGATCTGCTCTTCTCATCATACACATACACGTCAGTATGAGCACATGCATGCACAGCCCTGCATCAGGTCCCTCGTGATTTTAAGATGAGTCATTGTTCAGTTTGAATGCTAAGGGAAGGACACACCCACTGGTTCATTCAGGTACCTTTTACGAAGAAACATATGCATATGTTAAAGACAAATTTGAGAATTTTTAATACCCAAATGTTGAGTCACAAACATTTACCAGTGATTCTTTAGAGGAAGATATACACGAGATGCATGTGACAAATAATTAATATAACGACAGTAATGCCATTAATGACATGTTGTTCTTAGAACCAATAGAACTATATCAATCTGTGTATGTGATATATTGTCTTATTTATGCAGTGTGTCAGATGGGCAACAGCAGTAGCAGACTCTTCAGTACAGTGGCTCAGGCTCTCAGCAGTGCTGCACTGACAGACCCACATGTGGATGTCGATGACTATGAATACGAGCAGGCTGATCCAGACACACTCTTGCGTGAGTGTGAGATGGTTCTAAGAAATCGCCCCCCTCGACTGCACCGGGATTTCATTCAAACCAGAGCCAGCTCACTACAGAGTGAACCAATCCGTGTTATGCAGTGGAACATTCTAGCTCAAGGTAAGAGTTTGTCTGCTCATCATGCATTTGAGCGAATAAACTGTTTACTTATGTTTGAGCATGTGAGTAAATGTTTGATATTGTGTACTTTCTGCACCATTAATGGAATCAAATGAAACCCATAAAATAACTGTTGTTTGTAAAAACCTCTGCCCTTGCACTGTTATTCAATGATACAGTGCTGCCATATGATGCTTAAAAAGTAATTTAAATATTCTTCATCTGCAGCTCTTGGTGAGGGTAAAGACGATTTTGTGCGTTGTCCAGTAGAGGCCTTAAACTGGTCTGAAAGGAAATATCTTATACTGGAGGAGATCCTTACCTACAGACCAGATGTTCTGTGCCTGCAGGAGGTGGACCACTACTTTGACACTTTCCAGCCTGTATTAGCCAGCTTGGGCTATCAGAGCAGCTTCTGTCCAAAGCCATGCTCCCCCTGCCTGGACGTACACAACAACAATGGTCCAGATGGATGCGCTTTGTTCTTTAACCGCCACCGTTTCCAGCTGCTCCAAACCACCCACCTCAGACTCTCTGCCATGATGCTGAAGACCAACCAGGTGGCCATTGTGGCTACACTTCGCTGCAGGCTCACAGGCTTTGTCTTCTGTGTAGCAGTAACCCACCTGAAGGCACGGAGCGGCTGGGAGGCATTCAGGAGCACACAAGGGGCAAATCTTCTTCAGCATCTCCATGATATCACCGCTCAATCATACCCAGAGTCAGAAGGAGTTCCCTTGGTAGTATGTGGAGATTTTAACGCTGAGCCAAACGAGGAAGTGTATAGACGCTTTATGACGTCCCCACTGGGACTGGGCAGTGCGTACAAGTGTCTGAGTGAGGACGGGAATGCAGAACCTCCTTACACCAGTTGGAAGATCCGACCCAGTGGAGAGAGTTGTTCTACGCTGGATTACATCTGGTACTCAGAAAGAGCATTTCGTGTGGATGCTGTTCTGGGAATACCCAGTGAAGAGCAGATTGGGCCAGACCGGCTTCCCTCTTATCATTACCCCTCTGACCATCTGTCACTGGTGTGCGACCTCAGCTTCTGTCAGCAGCCTCATAGGCTCATGTAGCTGTCAATCACTGATGCCATTCAATAGTGTTCCGGAGCAGCTTAGCACATTCCCAGAGTTTGTATATGTGTGTCTGAATGCGAGAATACATCACATTTGTTTTATTTAGAATGTAATTTATGTAAGTCACTTATTTATTTTTATGTTCTGAAATATGGGTCTTAATTCACCTCTGATTTAATTGCGGTTATTTACTTTGTTGAATAGTAATTATGCTATTATTGTTATACATAGGTTGTACATCATTCTGTAATTTATTAAGTGTACATAAGCTACACATTATTGATGAAATGGTTCCAGAAGTGGAAAGATGTTTATATTTACTATGCATTTCTTTCCAAACATAGTAATCATTAATACACTGTTTACCAATGACAAATAATATGTGTTACATTCTTTTTACCAGTTTCATCGTTTTCTTTATTGAGGAGCTAAAGAGGAGTTGTGGCCTACTGGTTAGAGTTAGAGCTCCCTAGTTTGTTCATTTTGCAGTGTATGTGCACTAAATGGA
The DNA here is from genome assembly GCA_036877545.1 of Yasuhikotakia modesta. Classification (NCBI taxonomy): domain Eukaryota; kingdom Metazoa; phylum Chordata; class Actinopteri; order Cypriniformes; family Botiidae; genus Yasuhikotakia; species Yasuhikotakia modesta. The sequence goes on along the minus strand of JBAJNP010000083.1, from coordinate 103,185 downwards.
TGGGTTTAATGCAAAGGACAAATTCAGAGTATGGGTCACCATATATAGAGCCAGCATGTCACTTCATTGTAGAAAGTCATGGTCTAAAATCATGGGGACTCACAGGGATCCTTCCATTTGTATTGATAGACTGCAAGTACAAAAGAAAAGAACATTTATTTTGAATACAAGGTGAATGTTATGCAAGATAACTTGCAGAGGAAATGCTTTATCAGTGCTGTTACAAATCTATTACTTCTTTTAACAATGAAGTTTTGTTCTTTAAAGATGTATCCAAAGGTGATGAGTACAAAGAAGATTGCATACAAAATCAAAGCCTGAGAGGATTGTAGGAATGAGATTTCTCCACTATTTTGAGAGGATATGAAATAAAACGCTACCCTGTGAACACTAGCACCCTGATGTGGTCAGACTACAAAATTACAAAGTTCCCTGCCATAATCCTTCAGTACAGTGACATGCAGTTTAAAGCTAATCCTAAAAAAGCCTACATGTCATGGTCAAGTTTGAACTGAAAAGATGGCTGGACATTGAAATAACTGTGTTTTTGACTGTCACAATTGTTGCAAATCTTACAAATCTAATCTATTTTGCCTTAATCTATTCAAGCCAATTAGATGGCAGAGCAAGGCTTTGTTATGTTACTGCACATACTAATATGCTAGTACATATATGTCACAGATAATAAGGGCTCTTAAAATAACATCACACATTAGACTGTATATTTGGGAACAGTTATTATTCCAATATAAGAGCAGACACTTCTGGTGTGTTCAAGTCTTAAAACTGGGGGGATAAAATCACTTTTAAGTTACTTTATTACCAAAGGACAAACTGAAAGTATTAACTTAAGAAACTATCGCATACGACATTTCCAACACAGGTCACATAGAAAAGTGACCTGAGTGGAACTACGAAAGGGTCATGAGGATCAGTTAACAAAATAATTTTTGTTAATATTAATATTGTGCACACAAAATAAAACATAAAAACAAAGCTATTAAAACCATTTCTTTGCATAATTTCTCTATATTTAAATTTAAATCTACTTGGAAACATTAAAGAAGGAATACAACAAAATATAAGCTTTATATATTGAATATTCAATATAGTGTACTTCCAACATTTTCTTTCCCTTTTTGTACATGAATGAAAAACAAAAGTGATTTGCAAAATACACAGCAGTGAATGCATAATACAGAAAATACACACAATGGATAATGAACAGAGACAAAATTATTTTTAAAAGACTGAAATGACAAAAAACATTTTGAATGTCCTTCGGAAAGATTCCATTGAACTGTAAAAAAACACTTCCTGGTACAAAATATAAAAAAAATTATATTTACAGAAAACACAATTAGTTTGTTGTAGTAATGAGAAAAGGGTAATCTAAGGCTATATGTCTTATTTTTCATTCACTATGATGATATCTTACACACAGACTCTCAAGACTCTCAAATGCTCCAGAGATGAAAACAAGCACCTCTGCTGTTTCTCTTCACCATGTGACTTTATCTTTATAGCACCAAGTGAAGTTCATCCCTACAGCATCACAGCACAGATGGTCTGTTATATGAAAGCAAGATCTGATTAGAATAATATAAGGAAAAAGAAAGACGATTTTTAATGTGTAACCCTGGCTTGAGGCTACACACTGTGGTTATAGTGTAGTAGTGTATAGTGTTGGGTTATAATGAGCGTCTGAGCTGTAGCACTGGCTTCATTCAGTTCACTAGGACACAGTCACTATTCCATGTCATTCATCGCATCACTTGCATTATCGCCATCTGCATCACAAGTGCTGTTGTTGCTTCCTGTTTGTATATGTCAAAAGGTTCACTCAGCTCTGTGTGTTTGTGGGATTTGTCTGTGTAACTGCAGCGGTCTGTACAAAACTGTGAACTGTCTGAGCCATGGAAACTTCAGAAGGCTCGACTTTTATAACAGTCACATCCTGCAGAGACACTGCAGGCTGTACGTTGGGCAACACTGTCACCCCCGGCTGCGTGGTCACAGTTACTGGAGGTGAGGCTGCAGGTGTGGCCGTATTAGAGGGAAGAGTGAGCTTCAGAACTTGGGTGTTGGTGGTCGGGGAAAGTGTGCTCAGAGCGATGGGAGCTCCAGCTTTGCCGGGCACTGTAGGAAGGGTGATAAGCTGCAAGGTAATTCTCTCACCGCTTTGTCTCTGAGCCGGCACTAATGTTGGCACGGCCTGGAAAAGCACTTTGCCTGCGCTGTTGCCACCTGTCACTGAGCCGGCCGTGGGGAGGACTGAAGAGCGGACATTGGGTGAGTTGACAGCTACCGTAGAGATTTTCTGACCCTGTGATGTTGTCATGAGAACAGGAACCTGCATGGCCAGTCTCACCGTCCTATAAATCACAGCAGAGAGCTGTTAGTTCTGTTTCTAATGGGCCATATCCTGCATATTTTCCAAAACCTAATCAAACACACCTGAACTGGTTAATCAAACACTGCATCTGAAACAATTCAATCATCCCTCATTTACTATATAATGAACAGCACACAGGAAATATGTACAGAATGACTGGCCAGGGCTTGTCATTGCAATTTCATTCCTTTGCAATAAATAAATATATCATACCCTGGAGCTGACACTGTGTTGGCTGATGACTGCTGCACAGTTACAAAAGATTCTTGTCCTGAGGTCAGATTGATGATTTTAGGCACAGCAGTAGAGGGAGAGACCACCACCCCTTTCCCCTTCGGATTGCTACGATTGGCTGCAGCTGAAGTTTCTCTCTTAACCACATCAATGCTGTCATCGATGTTGTCATCATCTATGAAGACAATGTCTTTGGGCATCTCCTTAAACTGGTAGACAAGTCTTTGGCCTTCCACTTTTGCTAAAATGCCTCGCTGGTAGTAATACCTACATTTAAAAAAAAAGTATATTAAGACCCCAATTTAAATCTTAAATGTATGTTTGAAACAACAGGCAAACACCCCACCTGAGTGCTCTCCCCATTGTCTCATAGTTCATGTCAGGTTTATTCTTATGTCTACCCCATAGTTTTGACACTGCTTTGGAATCCACAAGTTTGAATATGCCCTTCTCTTTCTGAGTCCACTTAATGTACTTCGGACAGGTCTCCTTATCCTGCAGGAGATCTAGCAGAAACTCCCACAGGTATGTGGTAGAGCCTGGAAGACAGATGTGTTTTTAACTTCAGATAAATAAAAAAATCTTTTCACATACAAATGAGCAGAAACATTTACCTTTGCTGTCTTTAGATTTTCTTCTATAGACCAGATCCAGTGAACTATCGCAACTATTTCGTGGTGTTCTGGGTTTTCTTCCTAATGGGAACAAAAATTCATGCAAATTTAATGACTTTTTCCAGGTATTTTTACTGTTCCACTGAGTCACTAAATTAATCTTCTTGGGTATTAAAGGCAAAAAACTGATTTTCTAACCATTACGAAAATTAAAGCCATTAAGAAAATTAAACCTGGGGGAATAATTCAAGGCTGAAATTGCACTTTATCCACACGGTTGTTGTAACACTTTGAAAGCAATGTACTGGGGTAAAGAACAGTAAAGTAATATATCAAACTAATGGTTAAATTTATTTGTATTTAAGTAACAGTATAACATAGCTGACCTCTCTTCTTCTTCCTCAGCAAGTCTGTCTCCGGCAAAACAACATCCTTAGCAACAACATCCATATCCTCAGTTCTCACCTCTACTTCCACCTCAGAAAAAAGCTCCTCTGCAGATTGAGAGACAGAGAGTAACTGTAACTAGATGTAACTAGTTTTAATTTCTTTCTACAAATGTAACTAGTTTTAATGATAAAGAGAGGACCAGAAAGAAACACTTATATACATGTTAAGCATGCACATGCATGTTAATACCTGCACTGCGATCCCCCTGCACACTGTCTGGAGAATCCATATGTAACAGTGCTTCAGCAGCTTCAATAGTTTTATCATGTACTGAAACCTCCACTATTAAAGAGAGAAAACAAACAATCCGATTCTAATAATACATACATACACACAGATATACATATATACACACACACAGATGTGAATCTTGAAATAATATTAGTTAATATTTGTTGTTGCTTTTAAACCAATTCATGAAATTGGCGGTAAAGAACCAAAGTATTTCTGTATCTGCCTTTCATTGGCTACAAAACAAAAAGTAAGCAACGATTGGTTAGTTCTACTGTCACTCAAAGAGCTACAACGCCTATAAAACGCTTCCGTCCCAAACTCCAAAGCCGCATACATTGAATTTTTATATGTATATTTAATAGACTGCACGCAACAAATTATGATTTGCTTAACTATTTTCCGGCATCATATAAAATACGCAATAAACACGTTGTGTTATCTAAAAGGTACGTTTTAGTACGCGTTATGAAAAATATATAAGACAAAATAGTAACACGGTTTGCTTTTGATTTGTTAATAACCGATAATATAATTATGTTAAAAACAACAAGCAAAACTTATGTTTAATATTTCGGATAATTCAGAATGTAAAAAAAAACAGATAACCGGTACCTAATTTGAACTGACAATCAGATCACAAACACAATAATATAACACTATTCAGAAACATTATACCGCAATGGTCTAGCACAAAATCTTCAATACATTGTTTATCATGTAATAAACAACTTATCAAACAGCGTGTCAGAGAAGCAAAAACGAAAACACACACTTCCTGGTTTCCAACAGCATCAGTCCGCTAGAATAATTAACTACAACCGAATAAAAACTAACATAACATAATGCATGACCAATGTGATATAAATGTTAAAATACAAAAGAACTCCGTCGTTTAAACACAACGATAAGATAATGTAATAAATTACTTCAACTTGACGCAGCGGACCCACGGCAGCTTCTGACTTCCTGATTCTCAACCAAGCGCTTTTGTGTCATTTACAAAGCGCTCGCTACCTCGAATCACGTGCTTCACTTTTACAAAGTTTTGTGATTTTTTAATGGTTGACTTTGTATTGTTCACCAGCTTTAATAAGAAAATCTAACTTGTGTCCTGGTTTCACATATAACTGACTTGTTATACAAACAGCACTCGAATAATAAAAAAAATAACATAATAAATCACAGCTATAAGCGCATTTCCCCTATTTAAATCCTACAAGAAACGCAGAAAAATACTGCTTTTACACAAATAGCTTTTGTAAACGCTATGCTTTTAATTTAAAAATACCACAAGATGTCTCTCTTCAGTTGTTCATGCTGGTAAAAGAAACGCATAAAGATTACTTTTTAAGATTAAAGATTATAGTGTTATAAAGATTATAGTATAGGCCTTGTGGTTTTTGATAGTGTGGAAAATAGTTGCTACTGAAAGTAGTATATGGTAGTTATTAATAACAGTGCATTACTGCTTACCTACTCCCATTTCTTGCAACTCAGTCTCCACGACTTGCTCTTCAGCCACATCTTGCACCAGATAAGTGTTCTGATCATCATAGACTAACACCTGAGCAGCATAACACTGCTCCACATCTGCACTATTCACCTGTTCCACTATCACTGCAGGGCATTCATTCTCTCCATCAGTCTCTGCCTCATCACAAACCTCCTGGCAATAAGAAAATAACCTTTTTAATTTTTAAGATTTTTTGGGGTTTGTTCATATGGTGTTGCATATTTAATGTTTATTTCTCAGCTCTTGTGTGTTTTGTACAAGTGCAAATGTCACCTGCTGTGTTTCCTCATCTTCAGCGACATACTCCAATATATTCCCTCCACCATCTACAATCACCATAGAGGTCATGACTCATTCCTCTGTCAAAACTGCAATTATCCAATGATCTTCCTGTTATGCAAAGCCACAGCCTATGAAAAGAAAATGAGTATTTGTAAATACAGTATACAGCAAACCGCTAATAAATGTGTATTCTGTAACATTGATACTTTCATATCTACTAATTTAAAGCTGCAGCAGTGTTTTGTTTGCACAATTCTCTGGGTATGTTGCAGTAAAATTCACATTAAGTTTTGCATTTTTCATTATTAAAACCACACAACACAAACATTTACAACTGCAAAATCCAAATTTCCCTATAACCAAATGTATTTATGAAAAAGAGTGATGGCATACTGCACTCATCCATGAAACGGCCACTCTGAGATGTTCAACAAAGGCTTTTTTCAAGCCTACTGTAATCACAAGCAGACCTTTATGTAAACAAACCCACAAACAAACTCACATGCAGAAACAAAACAAGAAGACGGAAAAGGTCTGTATCCTGTTGGCCAAACTGTTCTCAGCCGACTCGTAAAAATGGGGTCTATCAGTTGTGCCACTACTAATGTTTTCCCCCCTTTTACTTCAATACAACAACAAATACATCTAACAACTTTGTTGTCTCACGTACACCACTAAATGGCAGGAAATATCTAACTGACGAATCACATATTTAAATATTTACTGATGCATGCAAAGAAAATTAAACAAATGATTAACTTTTACAAAGACTCTATATAACGGGAAGATCGGTAAACAAGATAGCGTCAAACTAAATAAACACCGCCAAAATACGCCAAACAGCTTCTTATAAAGTCTAAATGAATTAACTGTAAGCGGCGATTTTTTTTATACGTGATAAAAAATAAAATTTCTTACCTTTAGTTTTTATTTTTGCCGTTTGGAGCACTTCAGGGCGGTCGAATTTACTCTATCGAAAGGTTAGCATGCTATCCATGCTAATGACAGATCGACTTGCTGACGCTAAAGCTGCTCACATTGCGTAAGGTGCTCGCTGGTAAAGTCCACGCTTGCATGCGATACACATACGGCTGTTTAGGTGGTTTAAATGGAATAAATAGCTTTTTCTTTGCAGGCTGCTGTGGTTTAATCTGTAATATTGGCGTCGTTGGCTTCAGGCCTCCGCTGTAACAAGCTATGACTGTGTCTATGACTGACGAACTGCGCAGCAACGGCTCGTGACATCACACACTAAGGGCGCGCGCGCTGAATTTAGACAATAATGATACTACTATATTTTGATATAACGATAAACTAATGTTAGCGATATCGCAAAAAATTATATCACAACATAGTATATTTAAACCAGGGTGCATAGAACCGATAACCTAATAAACACAGGCATGCCGTACGATAATGCCATAAGAACTGCCCTTATCTTGGAATAGCAATAGGTTTACAGTCCTTGCACAGTGTGTGGCAGCATTCAACGATACATTTTAATAATATTTATGTATTTATAATATTTTACATTTGTATACATATTTATATACATTTTATCTATCTATCTATCTATCTATCTATCTATCAGGGAAAAAAATAATAATAATGTAAAATTATATAATTAGTTTTATAAGTTTCACATACAATCACAAAGAAATCTGACAGACAGCTCTTTTACTCTCCCTTTATTTATTTTTTTTATCAGAAATACAATCAGTTTATTCACAGATCTAGGTTTAGACCCACATCCAAGTAACAAACCTCAAGCAGTACAGTAATATTTCCTTCAAGCCTTAAACCAACAACAAAGTACCCATGACTAAACGCTTAATGATACTGACACATATTTCACATTATTTCTGTAAAGGTCTACTTTTCCCCGATACTTAAGGTCCCTTTTTTGGAGATGAAACTGCTAAATCCATGATTCAGAACACATAGCTTGACTGGTGCTTTGGCTACAAATAATTTGAAGGTGACAAAGAAAATATAACTTTAGCAAAATATTTTAAACACACAAATCTTTCACTGGCTTAATGACTGACAGTTTATGGCTCAATTCAACTACTGGAAAGAATGCATAAGCAGTAGCGTTTTGCTCAATCAATGTTGTAATGTCTATCTTTTGAAATGAACATTGAAATGCAATTGCTATTATGACTATTAAACATTTTTAATATTTATACTTTTTAATGCTAGATCAATACTGATTATTGAAAAAAGTGAAAAATACTGTCTTATACAGAATACTGTCTTTGCATTTAGGAAGTGTTTGTAAAGACAAAGAAATGCTACAGGATTCAAACTGAGGTAGAGGTATCAAGTGAAAATTCATAAATAATTCAGTTGAAAAATAGTGTTAGTTTTTAAACAGAAAAGAAAAAGGAGAACCTGAAGTCTAACTAGAGAATATTGGCAATTATCATGCAGAGACGGCAGTGTTTTGGTTGGCAAATTGGCCAAGCTGGTGTTGTAACTGTTGACATGGTAATTGGAAACCTGTCAAACAAGTGTAAGGTTTGAGGTAGGGTTAACTATAGTATAATAGGCTTTACAGTACAGTTGACTAGAAAACACATAGTGGAGTTCCATTTTGAAGCTAAAGGTATATCAATATCAGCCACAGCTTTTCATGCATATAATTATTTTCAAGAAACTTATAAGAGTAATGTAAATATGTAAAGGTACACCATATAGCACCATTCTGGGCCCAGTGTTAAGATCAGTGTTCAAACTGCAATAAATCCAGTGAGTCAAGTTGAAGGTAAAGTGAAAGCAGGAACTTGGGATTAGGGAAGGCACATCACTTATTCTTCATTTGGGAACTGGTTTACTATCCCAGGTTATTAGATCTTTCACAGCTGCAATAAAGACAACACCATTCGTAAATTACATACATTAATATATTAACATCCATATGTTTAACATTAGACAATCAACCACACAATTTAAACGATTACAAAAATAATGATTAAAACCACAAAACAGGAACATCAATTTACCTTATTTTGTTTCTTAGTTGATACTACTGCATTCGCACTTTAAGCAAACGGCGCTTGCCCTGTATATGATACAAAGAAAATACATTAGTTAATATTACGCAGTTTGTTTCATTTAAAAGCAAGTTTTATAAAAAAATAAAGCACAAAGGCACTAAAAAAAGCACATTCTCAATTACTTTGTTTTTTCCAATTCATTAAGTACTGTTTATTAGTGTCTATTAGGTCAGCTTTTGCTTTTGAATTGCTAGTTAGATTTTTGTTAAACCATTTCTCCCATTACCACCATCACTACTTTAATAGAATAAATTAGAACATCATTTCTGTAAAATCAGATTACCTGTTACCTGGCCTGATGGCTCCACTTCATCATCAGGGGCTGGGATGATCTTGCCAGTCATGGGGGCTACACCCAGCACCTTGGGCTTCTTTTCTGATTTGGGATCTCCCTCCAGAACAACCACTATGTAGTCTCGTTTAACTTGATCCAAAGCAGGATCTAGTGAAGCATCAGGTGCACTTGTTGTCTCAGCTGAAGCCTCTCCCACCACTGGTTCAGCCACACCTTCTGTGGCTTCCAAAACAGTACTTCCTGCTGCTTCCTCAACCACACATGCTACAGCCTCAACAACTGGACTTTCCACAATCGCTTCCTCAACTGCTGGTGCTTCTAGAACACTCTCAACTGCTGGAACCACCGGAGCTTCTTCTGCTGCTGAGGCTGAGGATATTTCCTCAGTTTCCTCAACTGCTGGTGCATCTAGGACATCCTCAACTGCTGGAACGACTGGAGATTCTTCTGCTGCTGAGGCTATTTCCTCAGTTTCCTCAACTGCTGGTGCATCTAGGACATCCTCAACTGCTGGAACAACTGGAGCTTCTTCTGCTGCTGAGGCTGAAGATATTTCCTCAGTTTCCTCAACTGCTGGTGCATCTAGTACATCCTCAACTGCTGGAACGACTGGAGATTCTTCTGCTGCTGAGGCTATTTCCTCAGTTTCCTCAACTGCTGGTGCATCTAGGACATCCTCAACTGCTGGAACAACTGGAGCTTCTTCTGCTGCTGAGGCTGAAGATATTTCCTCGGTTTCCTCAACTGCTGGTGCAACTAGGACGTCCTCAATTGCTGGAATGACTGGAGATTTTTCTGCTGCTGAAGCTATTTCCTCAGTTTCCTCAACTGCTGGTGCATCTAGGATTTCCTCAACTGCTGGAACAACTGGAGCATCTTCTGTTGCTGAGGCTGAAGGGGTTTCCTCAGTTTCAGAGACAGCTGATGCCTCCTCTGCTACAACAGCTTGTGTTTCTTCAGCCACTGCAACAGGAGATTCTTCTATTACCAAAGAAATTGGTGCCTCCTCCAAAGATACTGGGGAAACTGATGAATCAGCTGGTACCTCCTCTGCTAATGGGGCAGATGGTGTCTCTTCTGTCACTGGGACAATCAATACATCCTCTGATACTAGGGAAACTGGTGCCTGTTCTGAGGCTACTGAGGACACTGCTGAATCAATTGGCAAATCAACCTCTGCTGCTGGATCCTCTTCTATCACCAGGGCAACAGGTGCTTCCTCTGTAACTGGGACAACAGATACATCCTCTGCAACTGGTAAATCAACAGATGACACCTCACTTAGTGGTTTACTTTCTAACTCATCTGCTGCAGACATCTCAGTGGGCTTCTCTGGTGCAGCTTCTGTGGCAGCATCCACATCCTCCACTGACCCAGATTCTGCTGAAACCTCTTTAAGCACAGAAGCAGCAGCCATCTCCTTTGTTTCAGAGGTTACTGGACTGACTGACTCTGACTGGGCCCCTGAAAAACACAACCAAAGCACCCAAAACTTAAACGCATTAGAGGGTTTTATTATACAGACACACACTATACATAAGTACTTTGGTTTAAGCATGTACACAGGCAAATAAATTAATGGACCAGTTTAAAATTGTAGATAAGATCCAAGGTACATTGGAAAAGACTTGTAAAGACAGATGTTAGGCATTTAGGTGTATTCAGAAGTATTCATCTTTGCTAAAAGAATACAAGATTGCGTTTGGATTGCACAAGTTCAAAAAATACAATCAAAATACAAAGCTGTTACTGCCAAATATCACAAAAATGGCACATACCACAAACCTAATTTAAATGTTATGGTTAGATATGGATAGAAATGTACATTATCAGAACACCAGTGACCTGATAATTCAGCAATTTAGGAATGTAACTTTACCATAAGGGAGGACAAATTTGTCAGTCTGTTTTTATGTAATTTTTTAGTTTTGTAAAAACATTTTTTTCAATAGAAAAGAATTGAACACAGCATATCTTTGGTACTTGTCAATTTTATTATAAGGCTTTAAATCTCTTATTTTCTCATAATTGTTTTTTTAATTACATGGTTGTAATTTTCCAGAATGAGCAATTTCATTAACCACATACATGTTTGAGTTCCTTAGAAAGTAACTGAGTTCCCTGCCAGTTTATACATACAGAAGAACATTGAGGTTAAACTAATACACAAACACAGCTGTCATAGTTACTAGGGCACAAAGGACTGTTAGATTTATATAATTCATACAAGTTGGTGTGTACCAGCTAAGTGATATGGCAGAAGTCAAAATGAAATGGCCATTGCACATGCTGTCACCCTAACAGATCAATTCCAGAAAAGAATACATGCACTGTTACCTTCATGACAGAAAATAACAACAAATCTAAACAAAGAAGTTCATAGGCAGCATTTCTGTCTTTACATGCAGTTGTGCTTCAGAAATTAAAGTTAAAGTAAGTTACAGAAGCCTGGCTCAGATTTCTAAACTGTGAGGTTGACGATTGAATATAAACAAAAGTAACAGTGTAAGAAATGAGACATGGCAGGTAGTATTAATGACAGCCAGTGTTGTGGAATGTTAGGCTGTATTTCATGAAAGGCAGTAACTTTGGATTCTCACAGTGATGTAATATTAAAAAAAAGGACACCAATATAATTAATATTGGTTCCTAAATTGCACAGTAGGAGGGTATGAAATCAAGAGAATATCTCTGCCATTTCAAATAAGAGTTCTTTAAATATTTCTATCACATCCTATTATATAACAGAAACACAATATTATATTTAATAGAAAGGATCCTATTGAAGGGCAGAAAATGTCACAGGCAGGACAGGTCGACAGACCCAGAGGTTTCACACAAAATCAAGTAGTGGCTCCCTGCACATTATTTTACAGTATTCATGCATATTCTATGAGGGATGAAAAGTGATGGTGGTGTTCTATATGTATTTGCCATTTATCTTGTCATATATTTGCTATTTGAGTCATGATCTGTATGTATTGTGTGTGGTTAGGTGTTTGTGTACCCATGGCCCTTTCAGGCCTCTTCTTTGGGGGTTGGTGGCGTACCATTGCTTTCTGTCGCAGGCTCTTCAGCTTGGATGACCGGAGCTACAACAGCCTCTGCTGCTGCCTCAACTTCCTGTGCCACCTTCTCAACTTCCTGTGCCACAGTAGCCACCTCCTCTGCTGTCTCAGCAACAACCTCTGCCACCTCGGCAACCACCTGTGCTGTCTCCGCGACTGTCTCGGCAACCTTTTCCACAACAGTCTCCAGAGATCCAGTGTGTTTTATGCTGACCTGGGCTGTTTCCATCAAGACCTCTGTTGCTGCTTCATTCTCATTAACTACAGCAGAAACATCTTCCTCTGCAGTTTCTGTGACCTCTCCCTCTACAGCCCCACCTGCTTCTAACCAAACAACAGAGCAATAAACAATATTTTAGTCATACTGCCGACCCATGCATAGCATTATTCATCGAAATTGTTGCATCAAATTACTTGGGGCATGAGCTTAGATAAACATGGCAGGATTTAAACATAAATAAAAAGTCTACATGCGTGTTTTAAAGCACTCTTGCTAACACACACAAAACACAACCTCTGGAAACTCAAATAACTCAAATCACTGAAGTCAGCATGCACAATCCAATAATGAGGAAGAAGGATGAAGATAAGAGAAATACAACAGAAGCACATGGGCAGGGAAGGCAGGTGAGGAGGAGAGGGCATACAAAGATGGTCAAATCTTACCATCTGTTCTAAGTCAGCAGTCACAGCAACTCCAGTGACACAGACCAACCACCAAGTGGTATTGTTGTGCACATACGTTTAATGTTTCAAAAGAGGGAAGCTAGTTTAATGTCTTTTAAAAATGTCAGCTGTATTACAGCAAACAACTTCTGAAACAAGGGTTTAAAGTCAATATTTTAAACATGAAATATCAGCTCAGTCTACAAACAGGATTCATTGTGTCATTAGCTCAGTAGTTCAGAAGTAAATGATCCCAAACTGATGACTACAGATGCCAAGCCGGCCTGTCCAATTTAGTTAAACTATGGAAAGAGGCAGAACAAAGAGACAGTTAGAAAAGGTAGGATAGAAATATTAGTTTGTTGACTTTACAGTTCACTTTGATTTTAATTAAACATTCATCACTTTTGCATCTTATTTCTTAGTAATATTTTTTCTTAGTTCTTTTCTTAGTTTGGTATATTTAATAAAAAAAAACAGTATTATTTGTAGTGCTTTTCATAAAAAAGTATTTCTGGACTGCAGCAAGTAATTAAAGATAACAGGCAAGGAAGTTGGAAAAAGAGGGTTTTAGGAGAACAGGTGTGCAGGGGTGTAGGTTAATACAAAAGGAGTGTGATACAGTGTCAAAGAAAGAACCGAGAAGTTCTAATTGGCAGGTTCTGTGACAAATAGTATAGATCAGCTGGGACTGAAGGACTGAACATGAGGGCAAATATTCACTTACATTACAGCCTCAACCACACCATTAAATAAATACCTTAGTTACCATAAATCAACGTTTCTTTCAACAACTTCAACCTTTTTCTCACACAGGATCCACTGAAACAACACTAAGTCGCTTTACAAACATAGCACTAGGATAGTATCATTGTTCTCTACCTAACACATGGCCACAGCATACTTTGCCAGCACCCAGCTTTATGCATAGCTTCAGCATAATTGTTTGTTTTATAAAAGCAAGCAAAATTTTGCATTTCTGCATTCCCACACACAAATGACTCATTAACCTCTCCATCACTCTGCATTTCAGACCATACAAATTACATACAAGTTAGTTTTAGCAGATGTCACTAACTGACGAATAATTTGTACCATTAAACCATTTGAACAAATTTGTCTAAAACAGCACACCAGAAACAGAATTTGGAAGCAGTTCTCAAACATTTTCATTGAACTAATTGGTCTTATCTTGTACATCAATTATACATTAGGATGTATCATGCAGAAACCAGCAACAACAAAAACTCATGAACTCACCATTGCCATCATCTTGACCTACAAAAAAAACAAAAATTACATTGGATTATAATCTGCCAAGAAATCAGTTACCAGTTAAGTAAACAGTTATTGTAATATATCAATGTCTCCTAATCATATCACTTTAATGAGAAACCCTTTAAACACTGTTGTCATTTTGATTTAAGATAATATTGTTTAATAGAGCCTGGGCTGATGCGGACATGTTGAGAAGCTTGGCTATGAATCAGGTTATTTATTGTGTCACAAGTGGATCTGGCAGAACTGTTACTCAAAGTTTTTTTTTTTGCTCAGTGTCTAAAATGGCTAATTAAAAACTGTAGTTGTACTTGATATCAGCAAGTAAGCAGCCAATCCTGAATACATTAAGACAATGTATACAACTTATGCATTCATACCACCTAGAATAACATACTAACAGGTCTTGGGGCAGTTGTAATCTACTGGTTAAGGAATCGTTATCAGTTGGTTGCTGGCTTAAATCCAGCACTGGCAGATAGCAACTGAAGTGCCCTTAAGCAAGGCACCTAACCCCAAATGTTCCCCGGGTGGTGCAGTTATTGCTGCCCACTGCTCCAAGTGTGTGTTCATGACTTGCAGTGTGTGCTTTTTATGGGTAACCATAACTGGTAAAAACTTGTCACTTTTACTTACAAAACTGCTCATCAGAATTATAAACTGTAATGAACTACACACTGAAAGAAACATCTGTATAGACCACAAATGAGACTTACTCTTAGGTGGCCATGTTTTGGGTTTCCACTCAGACTTGGGACGAGATTCAATTTCCGTAATACGGTCAACAAAACGGTCACGATCTGTTGTTACTGTCCTGTAAGCCTGTCAAGGAATTAAATCAAGACATCAAAATGTTTTTCACAAAGTAAGTGAACCAAATAGTATTTATTTAGATCTGTTCAAGATAACTTTTGGGTTCTGACAGGACTTACATATGCCAAGGCACCTGCAAAGACTCCACCACAGAGAACAACATATAAGACATTCTCTCCAGAGCCACCAGGAACTGATGACATAAGCCTCCGAGGAACAACTGCAAAAAGAATAAAATAGTTTTCATGATGTGACTGTACATAATAAGCTTCATATGAGAATTCTTCTAAATGTTATTATAAAGATACAAAGATTTAAAGTTAAGATTATAATACGGACTCTTTATCTATCTGACTGTTTTGTTCCAAGTCATTTCTGCCCCCTAGAATCTTTAAAGCTACAGACAAAGATGTGGCCTTCTTATGTCTGAATAGATCTTGGGCAATGGTTTTAGGTTCCTCTAAATATTGTACATTTATTTAAATACTCAACAACTTGTCCATTGTCCAATGTCTGTCCATCACAAACTAATGATCTTCAAGGATTTCTTCAAATGTCAACCAAATGTCAACCATCAGTGCAGTCAAACAATGCCTGAAGCAAAAATACCATTCTGGCACCAGCATAGTGGGACAGAAGGTCTTGCCAAAGCAGGTTTGAAGCATTTAAAATATTCTCATTAGATTAATCCGGTCACTTAGGCTTGAGTAAATGGTTTCTAGACACCAACGTGTTATTTATACCAGCTAATCTGTTAATCTCTCTCAGAAGTCAAGCCAACAGAATGCAAGATGTGGTTTGTTGGACTAGCAGTTTACTGAGAGAAGTTTTTCACACCTTGCACCAATACTAATATCTAGAGTAATGTGATTTATGGACAATAAAATGTGTTTCATATACTGACATTCATGACAACATTCATGACCTGTAATTGTGAAATTTAAACAAACAGATTTTATACATTTGGCTGTAACTATTTGGTTAATTGACTAAGCAAAATGGCATTTCACTACATATACCATGTACGATTACGTGTTGAATAAAACTTACATTTGATTAATAAACAATGCTAACAACCTCTCTCCTATCTTACACATTAGTGGCCAAGAGTGATGCCTGACCTATAAAAATGGACATATTGCCCTTGCAGTGTTCACTAAAGCTCAGCTTAGAGAGGAATTTAGCTTGGCAAAATATCACACGTGACACATGCACAAAGCTTATTGTGTCAATGTTCAGTAGAATGGCTGCTGTACTCGAAAACAAGGGAAGACCAATCGATTATTGATAACTGATTACACAATAGTCAATATACTGCATTCCCCATGAACTCCTATTTCGGTTTATCTTTTGCGTATTCAAATAAAACCCACATTTTGAGATACTCTGTATGATACAGCACATCTAAATACCTAAACAATTTAAAACATTGAATTTTACACTGTGAATATCGTTCTGAGGTCCTCGGTTTGTTCCATGCTAAACAAAGAACACCGAGTCCAACAAGTCTGCATGCATGCCTGCGTTTATACAGCGACCCCAGTCACACGTATACAACCACGTGAGCTGTACATGGAAGCATTGCGTTATGGCAGCCTTGCTACGCTGAAGGTCACAATAAATAAAGTGCACTACGAATACTTGCATCATAATGTCAAACATCTCATTTCGACTGATTCAATATTACGCAAGTTCGCGTTTCATAATCCATTTAAAAATGAAGGAATGTATTTACTGGTACAGACATTAATGGATCATGCTCATAGTCCACAACTAACACTAAACAACGCATGAATTATTCCAAACAACAACTTAGTCAAACATTAATACAAGTCCACGTTTGCGATGTCCAAGATGGCTACATTCCTGTGTGTTTGGTGCCATGCTTCGATGTATTCCTTTGGTACACGGTGTTCCCTTCAAACAACGCTGCAAAACAGTATATTAGGCGTGGAAACTCTTGTACTAAAAGCGTGATCGTTACGTTCAGGCCACTTAAAACTGCGAAGTACCAACAGGCTGCGATGTTGCAACTGACCTTCATTTCTCCTTAAACTTAAAACTACATGCTATTTTCCTAGCAACGATATCAAAGTTATTTTTGTGAATTATTGTGGTACATGTCCAAATCGAGCACAATAAGCAAATGATTTATAAAAAACTCACAATTAACAAATCGCTAAACACCAACACAAACAAATGCACAATTGCAATGATATGACTTAAACATAAAACATGAAACTTTATGAGATAACATGGCCCTCACCATCCCTGCACAGGTGTGCGCGGTACAGTGACTGTCGCGCCAGAGGCCCACACCTCTGCCAGGCAGCTCTGCACGCAAACATTGTTCAAACAGCCACGATTTGTATGCTGGGTGTAAGTCCAACGGAGGCTCAATGAATGGCAGTGAACATGCAGGGTTAGTTAAAGTGGGAGGGATGTGTACGAGAGGAGGAGAAATCTTACTAAACCCTCCAGCAAACATGATTCCGAGACACGCCCCCCTCAGCCGTGTAGTAACTGCAGCAAACCTGCTATCATTTGAAATATAGCAAACATAAAAGCGTTAAATAAAATGCATAGTACATAATGCATCTAAAACAATTAATAAAGGAATAGAACAATTATTTTAGGACTAAATTAAATTAAGAAATAAGTCCTACTGTATTCATGTTTTCTTTTTAGAAAAACGGTAAAATTTCAAAAGTGACAATTTTAATAATGAAATTGCTTTAGATTAAATGTTTTATCATGTTTTTTTTTATTAATTCTGTATCATATCTATAAAGATAATGTTTTATTCTTTTAATCGGGTTTAAAAAACTTGCCTGACAAACTGGGCACTGTTCAGAACTTTTTAACCTATAGTGTAGTATTGTTTCTGTTTTGTGTCTATGCATTGCACTGCACAATGAGGAAAGGTTATTTTCCCCAAAAGTTTTTATCAAACTAATCAAATTTTCTTTATACATCTTTAAAATCATATTTTATAAATTGAAACGTGTATTTGCTATGTTGCCATCAAACCTACATAATTGGGACAAGGGATGTTTAAGCTTTGTTCATATCATAGTCATATAACAAACAGTATACATAATACTTCTGGAGACACAAGAAGGTGACTAGAAAATAGTTACACAAATATCTTTATTAAACATTATTGTACAACAGCAAAACAGGAAAAGCCAATGATCTAAAGAACAGAGCAGTCAGCACCCTACAATTAAGAAAAAACAATGATGACTACAAGTTATTTAGCATGATATCTTATGCTGAAACAGCTCAATACAAGTTATAATCATGTCCATATCTAACTATTACTTGCATGCGCTTTACAACACAGCATCATTAAACTTTGGTTGGTACAATAGTCTGGTAACAAATAAAATTCAGAAACAATATGATCATTGCCATGAGGGAGATAATTTTGCTTACCCCATTAATTACTTTAGTCCTTTCCTTTTTTGTACTCCTCTACATCAGTGCTGTGTTGTTTGAAGAGCTTGTGGGAGACAGAGTGTGTCAACACATACTGATCTGGTGTTCAGGCAACTTAAATTGTAAGTTTAAATGGTTTAAATGGTTACCAATGCCCACAGGACAGCTGTGCTTCCAAATGCTAGCCCTACTCTCAGCATGTTTGGCTTGGAGGGATCAGGTTTGGAGGCAGTGTAGGCATTTCTGCTTACCACTAAAAGAGAGAGAAAAAATAAATAAATTATTTATATTTCACTTACTGATTTAGTTTTTGCACACCTTTCTACAATACAAATGATACAATCAAAAACATCATTATAATGATAACAAGAATATCATGCAACTTGGAATATATACATATATTTTAATTTTGTCTGTATTTCTGTAATTAACTAACTGAAAGTGTAATGAAATAAATGCTTGGTTGCTTTGGTAACTGACTGCTAGATGCTATGCTAAGAAAGGTCAGGCCATAGTACGTTGCTGAATAGCACGAGTAAACAGTTACTTTAAAACTTTACTGAGATACAATAACACTGGCATGAAAGATTGATTTCTAGTACTCACTCTTGCTTATGGCTGATGTCCGCAACAATAACCGACCGACAGGCATTTTGACAACGTTTACCACCCTAAACACAATGTTGCTTGATTCGATCCTAGCTCGATTATCTTTCCTGCAAGTCTGAGCCGACCAGCTAGCGGCACATAGATTAATAGATCATTCAAGTTAAACGTTTACCAAACACATCTGAATTTGTATTCGTGTCACAAATATATATTTATATCTAAATTTGTTGAAATGCACTTGTTGAAAAATGAATAACATGTTTAGGAGCACATAACAAAGTTGGAACAAGAACAGCCATATTACTTTATTTTAATGCCCTCACCTTGTTGATTCCTTTACTGTTTATTCCTGTAATATAAATACTTGCTTTGGCAACATTATAAACGTTAATAATCATGTTATGTTTACTGTTACTTTAGATTTAGTAGTGCCATCTATTGACAAAGTAATGTAGCCACAATTAGAATTGTTGCAATTATTCCCCTTATTTGTAAACTGTATTATGCTGTGATTACAATAAGATAATTAATACGGCGTCAAAAATAAAGTTACATCGCAACGCTATTGTTCTATTCATTTTTACTGATTCATCCCCGACTCGGAAACGCTACACATTTGGCGCGTGCGCAGTTTCCCATTTGACCCGGGGAGAAGCAGCGACGCCATTTTGGTTCTGAAGGGGGGCCTGCTGTCACCACGTGAAGGCGAGAAGCCTCAGACAGTGAAGTTCGGGGGGCTTTTAAGATACAGGGGACTCTCCGGCTAAAGGATCACTGATTCCGATTCATGCTCAGAGCGAAGTCGCGGTGATCGCCATTAAACAAGAACAATGCCGACAATAACTCTCCCACCGAAGGAGAACGCGCTCTTTAAGAGAATATTGGTAAGTTTGGAAAATATATATCTGCATACGAGTGCTGGATCGTTAATAATAGAAAGCAAACGGGTGTCAGTCGCCTTCCTATTTTAGCCAGGATCGCTCTTCGCTGACCTCACAGGAAACCTCCTAAGAGTATTTTGCAACCTCTGGGTATTTGCGGAGACTAAGAAGGCGTTATAGTATTGTTTCAATACTCGTAACATGACTACTTGCTCATGCACATTTACGCACTTTGAAAGCAGATTAACTTGCACACTACATAGCAGCTAATTTACCTTAGCACGTTCAGCCCCAGAAACTGCGATGTGTGGTCGGAATAAACATTCAATTAAACCAAATAGTACAAAAAGTTAATATAGGTCAGCGTGCAATTGAAGCGTTTCAGGTTATGAATCCTGTCGAAACATGTTGTAAGGCGTTAAATCGATTAGATGACCAGTTGCCTACAGGGTAACTATAAAAGTTGACAAAGCACAGCAGCAAATATTAGCAGCGTGCGTAGTGTTTAAAAAGGATTGTGTTTTGGGTATGCAGTCACTTTGAAACATGAGCTAAATGCACGATCTTTGTGCGGTGTATTTTTAATTCGGTACTTACTAGTACCTGAAAGCCACGCCTCAAAACTGC
This sequence comes from Yasuhikotakia modesta, assembly GCA_036877545.1. Lineage (NCBI taxonomy): Eukaryota > Metazoa > Chordata > Actinopteri > Cypriniformes > Botiidae > Yasuhikotakia > Yasuhikotakia modesta. Next base: position 82,726 of record JBAJNP010000083.1, on the reverse strand, counting down.
TGTCATACTCCACAAGTCATGCTGTTACAAAAACATGCAGCAACGCTACTTTTCTCTGCTAGGTGTTTTAAAAACTTTAACGTCTATTTTTTATATTCTATGTACATCAAAGTCATGTTGGGTTTCAATAGCTAGTCAGTGCTTAATAAAAAAACAGTCATGTAGTTTAAACAGCTTTAAAACACCCAAAACCCTTTGTGCCTTAAATCGTTTTGCACAGGTTCTAATGACTCAGCCAGTCATTACTCTCCATTAGTAATGTATAATAATAGCCAGCACAAAAACAGGCATGTCATTGTTTTAACTAATTACAAGATTGTCATTCACCTGTTTTTCTGGTTTAATTTATTTCTAAATGCAAAGTTAGACATTTTATCCGTCTTAAGTGTTTGTTAAACATTTATTTTGTTTCTTAAGTTTTACTAAGACAAATTTCTCTTAGGAAGACAAAAGTGTCCAGTCCTTGGTATTAGAGAGGCATTCCTGCATGCTGTTTTTTGGCAGGCAGTGCTTTGGACCTCTAAGATGTTTTGGTAACAATTGTAGAATGTACAAATGTGTTTGTAATCAACATTTCTGTATAACAGTCATTATTCTTAGTCTGCCACTGGCACTTTTAGCTGCACTTTCAATTACTCTACATGACAGGGATCAGTAAGCAAATCCTGAAGGCAATCTGTGTTACGGAGGGTGGAGCTTTTTCTCAAAACCCTTTTCTGGCATCAATATTTGACCTATTTAGTGCATGTGTTTGCAAGAGTTGAATTATAAATTCTTTAATTTTTGTTTACTTTATGTATGCTTGTCTCCTTTGCAAAATGTTGAGGTGAGGTATAGTGCTATCATTCATGAGTCTCGTGACTTGTATTGCGTTGGTATTTGTGTTATATACACTTCTAGTGGTTCGAGTTTTTTTGTCAATATGCTGGTAAATTGTTTGTAGTAAGCATGTTGTTCCTGATTTATGTCTTTTAGAGATGTTACGAACACAAGCAGTACAGAAATGGGCTCAAGTTTTGCAAACAGATTCTGTCCAACCCAAAGTTTGCTGAACACGGAGGTAAGAGTTTGTTCATAGACAGTGGAAATGTATCATTTATTGTGAAATTTATGCAGCACCCAGATAAAAAGATTTATTTTTTTTCCAAACAAGTATCAAACATTCTCTTCATCTGCCATTGATCAGATAAACAGACAATCATGCCCCAAGCTTATCTTATTATTTGAGCTAGTGTTCCCAGTAAGACCTTCAAGGAGATTGAAATTTAGTTTGTGGCTGCAGAAATTACACACTTAACTTAATTGTTACAGTTGTTGCTTATCACGTTTTTGTCTTACTCTTCATTTTTGCCTTTCCCCCACAGAGACCTTAGCAATGAAGGGGCTAACTCTGAACTGCTTGGGGCGAAAGGAGGAGGCATATGAACTAGTGCGAAGAGGTTTACGAAACGACTTGAAGAGTCATGTCTGTATCCTAAAACCTTTTCAGTTGTCAGCAGAATTTTCTGCTTGGCCCAATGAACGTGTGAGACACTTAGTCCAGCTGCATGTAAGAGTTTAGCACAGTTTATGCAGCAGGTCCTGCGTTTTCCATTGTCCTTAACTCCACCTCAGGCTGGCATGTGTATGGTTTGCTTCAGCGCTCAGACAAGAAGTATGATGAGGCCATTAAGTGCTACAGGAATGCTCTTAAATGGGACAAAGACAATCTGCAAATCCTCAGAGATCTCTCACTGCTACAAATCCAAATGAGAGACCTTGAAGGTTACAGGGTACGTTAATATGAGTTATTGTGTAAGTCTCTGGAAAGATATATTTTAAATTAAATCATCTGAAAATGAAATGTCACAGAACAAGCAACTTTTTGGGTTCTGCAGGCAGACTGCTTTTAATGGGTAATATGAGCAACACTATGGTTCTGTTGAAGTGTTATTTAGGGTAATGGTGTATTAAGATAATGAGAGTCATATGCAAGGTTTGCAATTGTTGAAATACACATTTTAGCTTAAGTAATTGTTTTAATTACTTATTGTTGGCTGTTTTGGCTTATTTACTTATTATTTCACTAATTGTGTGAATTATTGCAGGAGACCAGGTACCAGTTACTGCAATTGCGACCAGCTCAGAGAGCATCCTGGATTGGTTATGCCATTGCATATCACCTTCTGGAAGATTATGAAATGGCTGCTAAGATCGTAGAGGAGTTTCGCAAAACACAACAGGTATTTTTACACCCACGATTATGTCATTTAAAAATAATTAGTGTCTGCCAGATATTTAAATATAACTGTTGTAGGTGATATCGTTGTAGTTTTTATTGATGTCATTGAGGTGTGTTTATGGCTGTTTGTGTTTCAGACGTCTCCAGATAAGGTGGATTACGAGTACAGTGAGCTGTTGCTGTATCAGAATCAGCTGTTGAGGGAAGCTGGACTTTTCAAAGAAGCTCTTGATCACCTCATCAACTATGAAAAGCAAATCTGTGACAAACTGGCTGTAGAAGAGACGCGAGGTGTGTTTGTTTGTCCCTAAGGGCCTCATTCTGCTTTATCCATATATGTTTAAAACAATAATCCACTTTAAAAATGTCTTGGTTTGGTTTAGCTTTAGAAAACTCTGATGTATTTGTTTATGGCATACTTTTTTATCTACTGTGATGTGTAATTTAGCATATATCATGCACCCCTTTGCCTAAGTATGCTTCGTAATGCTAAGTATGCACATAATACTATGTGCCATCCCCTATTTCTTAAAGCAATGTGTATGTGGTATTTGTGCAGGAGAACTGCTTCTGAAATTAGATCTGGCTGGTGAAGCTAAAGAGGTCTATTGCTGTCTGCTTGAGAGAAACCCTGAGAACTGGAGCTACTATCAAGGGCTAGAGAAAGCACTCAAGCCAAGTATACTAATGCATATTTGTTCTGATAGTTCCTAATTGCGCTAAATGCAGCAAAGCCTGGATATTTTGCTTTCCGTTAGCCCCTGATTCTCTGTCATTCTTTTTTCAGAGAGTGCAGAGGAGAAGCAGAAAATCTATGAAGATGCCTGGGTTAAGTATCCTAAGGGCCTGGTGCCAAGAAGACTTCCTCTCAGCTTCCTCATTGGTAAGTTCTAGTATGGTCAAATCAATAGAGCTGTTTTGCTGTCCTGCTGTGGTTGTGTATGTAACTGTGCTTCTTTCTTGCAGGTGAGAAGTTCCGAGAATGTTTGGATCGGTACCTGAGAATGAACTTCAGTAAAGGATGTCCGCCTGTTTTTACCACACTCAAATCACTGTACCATCACAAAGACAAGGTGAGGTGGGCAGGGGGCAATATGCACAGGAGGGGTATAAAAACCTGCTTTGTTTTTTACTACTCAACAACAGATGGCCTGGTTGTTTGGAGAAACATCCTGTGTCTCATCTTCTCAACCTTTACAGGTGGCAATAATTGAGGAGTTGGCCGTGGGCTATGAAAAAAGTTTGAGGACTTGTAGAATGTTCAACCAAAATGGTGAGTAAATGCTCATGGAAGAGCCTGTAATTTTTCTTATCCTGAACACCTTTATTAGCTGGTGTAAAACTGGCTAATAAATCTAGCATGTTTGTTACGATTGGCTCTGAACCCTTCAAGAAAATAGACCTCTAGGAGCAGAACGTGTTGATACTGCTCTACAAACACACATGAAGGCTTTACATTGTTACGGTTGATGATTAGTGGTTTGTATGTTCAACTGAGTGCCAAAGAAATAGAAGAGGTAACATTTAAGGCTGGATAAAATAGCTGAAAAGCTGAAATTGTTTCAAATATTTTGATGCTGTTACAGTATATTGCTAACAACGCACAAGAATGTAGATGTTTCCCATCTCAGATATCATTTGTACATGTTTTACCCAATGCTCCAGTATGTTTTGACATTTCTTTTAATGTGTTGATTTGAATAATAAAAGATTCAGTGGACATAATTTCATATTTTTTTAATGTGATTTGTAGATGATGGCAAGATAGAGCCTCCCACTTCCCTACTGTGGGTTCAGTATTTCCTGGCCCAACATTTCAACCATATTGGCAAACAGACACTTGCTCTTGAGTACATCAATGCAGCTATCGAAAGCACCCCCACCCTCATAGAGCTCTTCACCATCAAAGCAAAGATATACAAGGTAAAACACACTCAGGTCAATGAAAAAAGAATTTCTGTTATGGTCAACGTTCATGGGTTCTTCGTTCCAAAGCTGAGCTGAAAGAGTTTATACGTTTTCCTCCTCTGTCTGTCCGTCTCTTCTAAAGCATGCTGGTAACATCCGTGAAGCTGCTCGCTGGATGGACGAGGCCCAGGCTTTGGACACTGCTGACCGCTTCATCAACTCCAAGTGTGCCAAGTATTTGCTTAGAGCTGGTCTTATCAAAGAGGCAGAGGAGATGTGTTCCAAGTTCACACGGGTTAGTGTTTTAAAAGCCTTATGCTTATAACAGTGTAATTTGTTTAGCATTCTTCGACTATTTGGAAGTGTATTCAGTCTAATTTTCACCTATAGGAAGGAACCTCTGCAGTGGAGAATCTAAACGAGATGCAGTGTATGTGGTTTCAGACTGAATGTGCTCTGGCTTACAAGTCCTTAAACAAATATGGAGAGGCACTGAAGAAGTGCCACGAAATTGAGAGAGTGAGTGCTTTCCACCAACCTCTTTCATCCTCAGCTTTATATATTTCCTAATGTTTAATTTAGTTTGGTGTTAATAGTTTAACATCTGCAACTAACCAAGTCCTACAGATTTACACCAAGCTAATTCTTCTAGTAAAATCAGTTCATTAAGCTTCATTAAGTTAATTAATAGTTGTTTTAGCAAACTTGAACTTGCTTTTAGCAAAAGTTGCAAAATAGCTTGTTTACATATATTTGCCATTTTCAGCATTTTGTGGAGATAACAGATGACCAGTTTGATTTCCACACATACTGTATGAGGAAGATGACACTGCGCTCCTACGTGGACCTGCTTAAACTGGAGGACATTTTGCGCAAGCACCCATTCTACTTCAAAGCAGCACGAACCGCCATTGAGATCTACCTCAACCTTCATGATAACCCACTCTCAGATGACAACAAGGAGTCCCAGGCTGACAACGGTACCTGCACACACCTTACAGGAATCATCATCATTGTTGTTTCAAAAAACTTTGATTAAATACCACAATTTCTTCCCCAGCCAACCTGACGGACAAGGAGCTTAAGAAGTTGCGTAACAAACAAAGACGTGCCCAAAAGAAAGCTCAGCTGGAGGAGGAGAAAAAGAATGCAGAGAAGGAGAAACAGCTAAAGAACCAAAAGAAGAAAAAGGAGGAAGATGAGGAAGAAATTGGTGGACCTAAAGAGGAGCTTGTACCAGAAAAACTGGCAAAGGTGCTGACAACTAAAGCCTGTTGTTTTTCAGAGGAAGTGTGAATATATATGAGCGTTGAGAAGAGGGATACCAATTAAATTGAATTGTTTTCATATTCTTAGGTCGAGAATCCACTGGAGGAAGCAGTGAAGTTCTTGACTCCTTTGAAGAATTTGGTGAGGAGCAAAATAGACACACACCTGCTGGCCTTCGAGATCTACCTCAGGAAAGGTGACCATATCAACTGACTCATTGTGATTTGTAATGCATCATTTGTAATGCAAAACTTATGTGTGCTTGTGTTTGTAGAAAAGTATCTTTTGATGCTGCAGTCCATCAAAAGGGCTCACTCAATGGACCCTGATCACCCCTGGCTCCACCAGTGCTTGGTGCGATTTTTCAAAGGAGGTACATTGTGCGCATGTATTTGTAAAAGTTAAACAGGTTAAAAACCCGAGAATTATACACAGTTTGTGTTGATTTTACAGTTTTAAAAAGCTGCCATTGACACAGATTAACAGATTGTTGGTAAACATTTAGTTCTAACACATGAAAGCACCGAAGTCATTTAAGATGTTTGTGTCTGTTTTTAGTGTCGGACAATAAGGACATGCCAGAGGCAGTGCAGACGGTTCTGAAACAGGAGATCACAAGACTGTTTGGAGAGAGCGACCCTAAGACCTTCAACAAAAACTTCCTGAGCAAGCATGCCAACTCTATACCACACAGAGTTGCAGGTACCTGCACATGTCATGTGTTGTTAATTTGTTACATTTGAAACCTGTCCAGCTAACCATAGTGAGTTAGAAATGAACATTTATGCACTGTAAAAGAATTTACAGTGTGATCCCTGGGTATATAACGCTTGACTTTGTGTTGTTACCACCTTGCGCAGTTCTCTCTGCGTATGTTGACTGTTAGCAGAAAGAATATATGAACAGCATATTTTGGTTCTAAATTCTTTTGATGTATGCAGCTGCTAAGATGATGGTCTACCTGGACCCTTCCTCTGAGGGGAAGGCTGCTGAGCTTGCTACCTCTTTTAATGAGTCCTTAACAGGCAGAACCATTCAGGTACTGTAACTAAAGATAACAGTCTAAAATTAGTACTCAGCATCTCCTACATTGCATTAATTTATAATATTTGTATGTGTAAATTTTAGACATGCACAGATGTTCTCCAGGCTTTGAGGGACAACAGTCTGGGATCACAGCAGGAGAAACTTATCGAATCATACCGGGCATCCTGCCACGGTCTCTACCCATACGCCCTGGCCTTCATGCCCCCTGGTTACCAGGACAACTCTGCAGTGACCACTAATGGAGATCTGTCATCCTGTGACCATGAGGACATGCCCAATGAGATGTGAGCATTTCAGGAAAGATCAGTGTGGCTGTTTTATGGCCATCAGACCAGATGCCCCACGAAGGTTGAGACTCTACTGCACTAATGAGACCACAGTTACCTTCCGCCTTCGCTTCCACCTCCAAGAAGCGAGCGAGCAATAGGGGAAGAAACCTGTTTTACTCCCTTTTTTCTTTCTTTCTATGGGTTTTTTAAAATAAATATGGCCAATGGTGGCTCTTGTGCTAAAAACAGAACAAACGGTATTACAAAGAAGGTGAAAGATTGATAAAGATGGTCATAATGAACTCATTGGACCTAACTAATGCATCCGTTTCATGTTTTTAAGAGTAATTTATATAAATGAATATTAAAGAGAACAGAGTAGAATATCAAGAGCAATACTGCTGGTCCTGGTTTGACTTGCGTGACTTGTGTGCCAAACCTGTGGGGCGGAGCTTTGGATGCAGAAAATGGCACCTGTTGTTGAGGGTACTGGGGGGTGGGGTGTCAGGGTGAGTGTGGCAATGAATAAATGTTGCATTGTGTTGCTGGGCACAGAGCAGTTCCAGGATCAACCACCAGGGGAGCCAGCAGCGGAAATCCAGCATGGCTTTCAGGAGGAGACTATGACATTCAGCCAATAAACTGACAGAGTTGATTGAAAGTTCACCTGGAGTGCTGAGGAGAGTGCATATCAGAAATGCATATCATGTCTTTATTTTCCTCTTTCATACTCTGCTGCCTTTAGGTTATTCATTGAACGTCTTAGAAGCAGCACTGGTACTGTTGGACTTGTACTGTGACAATTTTTTGGGGGTTTGGTTTGGCTTTTTTTTGGGGTTCTCATGCTGGTTTCAACCTTTCTGTGTATTTTTTCTCCCATAAAACAAAGCTCAAAACATACCACTGTCTGAATTCTGAGAATGTTTTGCCTTTTCACACTCGCAGTTACAAATAAAACAAATAACAGAACTGTGATTTTATATATTGCTCTTTTCATTTTGAAATGATGCATGATGTAGAGATGTAGAGATGTAACATCTTTTTAAAAGTGTGGTGGAACAAGAATTTTCAGTGGCTGTTAAAGCTAAAAGTGTTATCGTTGCTGGTAAAATAAGAGCTAACTTTGTCTTTTGTTAGTGTTACTGTATTGCCATAAGCTTCATAAGTCACGTTACCAATAGAAAATTCATACATACCAATACAGTGACGTTTTTTGTTACTAAAAAGGTCCAAAATACATAGCTTTTTTATTTAACTGAAAAGAAATTATTTTAACCAATTATCTTAAAAGTATTTTCATTTTAAGTAATATTACAAAGAATTTCATAACAAATGCTAAGAAATTAGTTAAACTTTGGCAAGTAGTGTCATTAAACTGGTTAACAGAAGTCACGTGACTGATTTGCCCCCCAAACCTGTTGCCTTTTGTCAAAAAGGGCTTTCATAATTAATTCTGTTTTATTGCAATGTTTTGTATGTGTATGTGGAAGAAGGTTGTGTAATAACCTTTTTTTGTTTTAACGATTGTTCTGTGCTGAAGTTAAAGAAGTGCGCCTGGTTATGAGTTCTCGCGAGATTCTGTCAAAGTCGTGCGTGGCTTTAGACCTAAACAGTGTAAGAGGACTCTGGCAGGAATGCATCAGCAAAATGCGGAGTCTAGCAGTCCATACCTCAAATATTTCTGATTGTATGAGTTTATCTAATGAAGCTTAAGGTGAAGGGATAAGAGCAATCTAAGTCTGTGTTTAAGGCACTGTCTAAACCGTTAGCGTCAGATTGCACTGTGCCATCCTGTAAGTTGACACGCATTTGGCACCGGTTTGTATATAGGTGGACGGGCAGCATGGCTGGTATCGAGTCCTCTTTTGAATTTAGCAAATCTTTGACTAGTTCTTCGCTTCCTCCTCCACGAATTCGCATCTTTAAGATCATCGTCATCGGAGATTCTGGGGTTGGCAAGACCTGCCTCACCTATAGATTCTGTGCGGGCAAGTTCCCGGACAAGACTGAAGCCACTATCGGGGTGGACTTTCGGGAGAAGGTTATCGATATAGACGGCGAGAAAATAAAGGTGAGGATGTTTTCAAAAAGCTCCTTGTATGGAAAACATGGATTAACAGTGAATTTTAAAGAGACAGCTTCTGAGCAGTCGGTATGACTTAATAGTCTGATTTGCAATGTTCTGGTCAGTGGTTTCTCATGCACACCCACACAACACTCATAATACAATCAAAGCATCACCTGTTGTTTTTCAAACAAGTACATGCCCTGTATTCTTTACCATTTAGAGCCGACAGCTAGTAACCTCTAAATTACTGTTCTTTCCATTTTTACTTCAACCAGATCCAGTTATGGGACACGGCAGGCCAGGAACGCTTCCGCAAGAGCATGGTGCAGCATTACTACCGTAACGTCCACGCTGTGGTATTCGTCTATGACGTTACCAATGCTGCTAGTTTCCGAAGCCTTCCAGCATGGATTGAGGAGTGCCGCCAGCACGCCCTGGGGCAAGAGGTACCCAGAATCCTGGTCGGCAACAAATGCGACCTGCGACATGCTGCTCAAGTCAGCACTGACCTGGCACAGCAGTTTGCTGATGCCCATTCAATGCCTCTGTTCGAGACCTCTGCCAAGAATCCCTATGGAAACGATGACGGCAGTCGGAATAATAGTGATCATGTTGAAGCAATTTTTATGACTGTAGCCCACAAGCTGAAATCCCAGAAACCGCTGGTGTTAAGTCAGCCACCCAGCGGACCAGGAGATACTGTCACTCTCAGGAGGCAACAGGAGGAAGATAGAGGAACTTGGGGCTGTAGCTGCTGGAAGAGCTAATGAAGGGAAACAGCTGACTGGTCAGTACAAACCTGTGAGTGTGAAATGAGAAATCAGCACTTCACAGAACGGAGAGAACAAAGCCGTAGCAGCACACAGGCAAATTAAATGTTTTTGTGTGAATGTTTTATTGAAGACCATCTACTTATGATTTCTGTTTGTATCCGTCTTGCAAAACCTGACCATTATTTTAAAGGATAATGAGACCCTAGAAAATGGTTTCTGCAGAACCAGTAAATGCTTTGACATGTTGCATGTGGCCCAACTTGAACCTGCCTTACATATCATAGCTTAAAACGTCAGCTTGTACGCCTCTTCTCCTCCGCTGCCAAAAACTCTAACAAGAAGAATAAATATAGCCACTAGATATTGTCATTTATGCAGTTTTACAGGAGGTTTGTCTGTTGCCTTGTCATAATACTTGCCAAAATTAAGTAAGCTTCAGTGAAACCTCCAGGTAAAATGACAAATGTGTTAGTCTGTGCATTTGTGGCTTGTTCTTGTTCTCTATCTCACCCACACCTACAAGCACTTTCTGTTAAAATTGTCAGTTTTGTCAAAGGAAAAAGATAAACACAAAGATTAGTGCTGCTAATGTTTCAGAGAAACAAGGGATGAATATAAACGAAAAGTAAAATTGATATCCTTTCTTTTCTGAATACATTTTAAATCCAGTCCTTTTCCACTGCCAGTATTAAGTTTCTTTCAGCAGTCATTCAGGTGAACATAACTTACTGTAAAGATTTCTGGGTTGTTAAATCCTTACTGTGAATCAGATAAAAACTTATGTAAAGACATGTAAACAATGACCTTTAAAAACACTTTCTTGTCCACAGTCAGGAGTGGCAAGAAGTTCTATAGAAATATAACTGTACCTTATAGCACTTCTATACTATAGATTAGTTGGTTAATCCACGTAACTCATATTATACATGACATCTGCTCTGTAAATGGCATTACTCGGTTCTGGTATCAGTCTGTATATTTCATTGTAGAACAAATGACAAATTTTTCTTTCCCTGTGGTCACTGTAGTCATTTTTACATCTATTACAGAAAATATTCATTATTGTCTTGAATGTAATCACAGCAGGCCCTGTGGAGTACATCAAAGCTTTAGGCATGTTATGTTAGTACAAAATGTTAAGAATATTGAGAAATAATTCCTATGAATTATTTCAAATGGGCTGGTTATGGATATGATCATTTTAGGAATTAAATTGTTTGCTGAAGGTAAAATATTAGCATCATGTGATTGGTTGAGGAATGTTTGCATGGTTCTTATGTATCTATCTGGGCATTACAAATGTAGGAGCAAAGTGTTTTTTGATGATTACTTTGACAATGGGTGTTTAAAGAGCAATTGTCATTTCTAGAAGGATCGTGAGGGGGTTTGGTTTTGGTTTGCCAACTGTTTTTTGTCACTGCATTTATTTTAAGTGTCCTTTAGATTTGAACATCATTTTGTGACTTGAACACCATAATATTGTTCACAATATTAAAACCAATATTGAAAAGCAGATTTAAAAAAGATGGTAAATTAGTTTGTGTGCTACACTGTGAACAATTTGAAATTGCTTTTTTGAAATTGCTTTAATGAAAAATGTTTGTTTTCATTATGAATATTTGAAAGCATTAATTCATGGTATTAGGGGTGGACTGTAAATAACACCATGCAATGCCAAATCAAGCATGCAAAACATGTATTTTTAATTATCCTTTTCCTGACATGCCTGTTTGTTCATAAAATAGTTTGAAAGGAAAAACTGTATCAGTTCGCTATGATCAAAGAAATACAAAATATCATTCAGGTTGTAGTTTTGGTTTAAAGGTTTTAATAGTTTACTAAGGAATAAAAAAAACATATTTGAATTATGTCTGGATATGTCATTTTTCTGGACAATCAAAATTATTTGGAGCCAGGTTTAATTTGCAGCTGATATTAAGCTGATATAAACGCAAAGTTAACTCCAAGACTAGAAAACAATTTTAAATATTTAAATTACACAGCAGAAAGATTCTTCATTACCTTGATAAAAGTTTAATCAATCAAGAAACAATTTGACTTTATATATATCCATAAAAAAGGCACTAAGAAAAATTTTAAAGTACTCACTGTAAAATATACAAAACAGGTTATATGTATAAAAGCAGTCTATAATAGCTGCAATTTCTTTAAGGTATAATGCTAAAGCATAGCATTATAGACATAAACACTAAAAGATATATAGAATTGATATGGCACTCATAATAAAACATAAAACACATCTAAAGTCAAATGAAATGTATATGCAATGAAATCTAGATTTTGTCAGCCTTACCATTTCTTTCTTGAAGCAAATTAATAAATGTCCTAAAATCAATGTATTGCTGTAAATGGGTATGCAGCATGCATTGACGGTCAACTAGAACAATCCAAACCATAGAGTAATTATTATGTAAGTCTGCTGTAAGGTGGGAGTGTGGAGATATCTTTCTGGTCCTGCTCTGGACAGTGATCCAAAAAGGACACAGGAGAGTTAAAGATTCGCTCCTCTCCGCCTGTATCAGAATACAATCTTATTACAGTCAGCCACATCCTCGCTAACATAATCATAAAATCAAAGGTAGTTAGCCTTTGATTTTATCTTAGTATACCAAACACGTCTTTTACCTTGCCAGGTGCAGACCAGTTCTGTGGGAGCACTAGGGTCATTCTGAGGAACTAGAAACTCCTGCAAAACAAACATACAATGACTACAGTTACAACAAATGAGTTATGAAAGTGGGAATGCTTGTTGGAATGAGTCAATCCAGGACACACAACATCCATCTACAGTTTGTTTAATTGCGTCAGCTACCTAACACATTTGGTAGATGCTTTTATCCAAACTTCAAAGTGACTTAAAGTGCATTTATTAAAATATGTTCCCTGGGGTCAAACCCACAACCTTTGCACTGCTAACACAATGCTCTACCAGTTAAGTTACAGGAACTGCTTGGCTCACTTCATGCTATGAATAAATAAATAACATTCTTTCAGTCTACATTACAGATCATACAGCTTTCTCACAAACTGCCATGTGCTGCAAGACTCAGATTTCACTTACCATCCCATTTGCAGAGTCATAGCAGCCACAGAATGGCAGACTGCGGCAGCCAACATATGCAATGAGAGAGGAGAAGAGCAGGGATCCCATGCAGGCCACCAGAAGAGTGATATTGGCCCATTTTACCATACGACTGAGCACAAACCTCTGCATAGGACACAACTTGATTAATTATTTCAATCATTTTAACAACTGATGGCAACGGAGGCCATCTGTGACAGAATAATGTATATGTACTGTATTCTGTCATACTAAAATACTGTATATTTGCCACTGAAAACAGAATAGCAGTGATCTGACAGTACCACTTCAGGAACAGGATGGGCATGAAAGACTTCATCATCATTCTCTCCATAACTGAGAGTGACGCAGGCGTAAACAAACACGATCAGGACAGCAACAAAAGACATGACAGTGGATGCTATCATGGTGTTTACCTGAAAGTATTAATATGAGTGTAACATTACGATCAAACAGGTAGCAAACAAAAAAACTGTTACACAAGTCATCAAAATGGTATTCTGATACACTATTTTTTACACTGTATTTTGCTAAAATGGGTATAAAAGAGCAAAAATTACCAAAATAGGATTTTTCTTTTGGGATGCAAAGAGCGCAAGCACTCCTGGGACAACCATAATCTGAAAAGCAAAAGATGAGAGAAGCATTACAGAATCACAGCCTGTGATCTCTAAATAGGATTCTCATGTTATTAGACCAATTAATTTTCATAACTATCTCAGATGTTCATGTTTAAATATTTTATGACTAAATACAAGAAGACCCTCATTATTTATACTAACTTTCTGATGTATGTTTTCTTATTTAGAATTTAGTCATTTCAAAGGTTATTTCAGGCCTAGAAATATACAAGGTTAAATTATGTTTACACGCGTTTACTTTTTTACGTTTATATTTTAAATGAATAAATTTTAATTTAATTGTTGCCCACCAATGCAGCCCAGAGTGGTGCTCGAGTTTCACTCAGGGTGGTGCTCTTGCGGAAGACCGCATCTATGAAGCCGCAGACCACGCAAAGTCCAGCGCACGCTACCTGAAGAATGCCCAGCACCACAACCCTCTTCTGATTAAAGATGAAATACCTGTAGCGGTCCATCTCAGGCTTTCGGCGAAGTGAAAGACAAAAAGTGAAAGTAAACGATTTAATACATTTTTAAACTCACTCTTTCTAACCCTTTAAAAGTGTGGCAGCATTATTCTATAATATAACCTTTTATTATTAAATTCACTAAACGCTGCTGGATACTTTATCAAACGTAGAGCGACTTCACTGGAAGTGATGATCGCTTTCCACGCTTTCTGCGTTGATGTTAAAACGATAAAACCAATTATATTAATCTAACATTGCTAAAAATCTTTTAAAATAAATATTTTACTTTGAAAAGGTTTATACTTGTTGTAAAGTGGTGTTTCGCATTTACCCGAGCCGCTTTCAGTGTATCACTTCCGGACCGCTTTGTTTAGCGGTGAAGTCCAGAGCGTCAATCATTTACCTGCAGCACACGCAGGTGCAGTACTTTGACCACGCCCACACCGTACGGACGTTTACAACGGGGATGGCTAAGTGTGTCATAACATTTGATACACCTTGATGTAATAACAGAAAACAAAAACCAAAGTTAGGTGTATTATGTGCTGTTGTTTTTATTGGTAAATTCCTTTTGATAGCTATTGCATATCAGCCTATTGTCAGACGTTAAGTTCAATAAAAACACTTCTTCATAACCTTGTGCCGTATTCCGTTCCTGTAATCCTATATATAGTTTTGTTACATAGTTTATGAAAACGGGACAGAAAGAACAGCAAGCACTATATTTGTAATACTAAATAGTTTTGACAAGCATATCTTTTTGTTTCCTTCTCGTTTCCCTGTGATGATACAGTGTCCATTATTTTACTTTGTTCGTGTTTATAAATAAAACTAATTTGGGGAAAAACACTGATTTACAGTTTACAGAAGAGCCCAGTGCCCTAGAGTCATTTCAGCGAACAGATTCATTTGAACTGGTTCAACAACATAAGAGTTTTACTCTTATTTAAGTATTTAAAAGTTACATGTCACATGTACTCGGTGCTTTTGTATTGGAATTAATGTTTAGCTAAATACTACTGTTCATCGCTTCATTTTATATAATTAAATACACACTTTATTCGCGTAATGTCACTCTAAGCTAACCTTTCAAAATAAAAGCCCACCCGTTGGTTTAAATAAATCAATAAAATGCTCAAAAGGTCAAAAACATATTCGTTTTAAGGAAGACAACTGCTAAACGTTGTACGGACTCTATTTTCACCCTTAAATCCAAGTGTATTAGGGTCTCAGGAAGCAGATAACCTACGCAATATAAACAATGTAAACTTCGTCCCATATTCTTGCTGTGTTTAGGACGTTGACCCGGATTTTCCTGATCTCAGAAACAGGAGCTCTTTTACCGCAGGTGGAGCTTTATTCATATTGAAATACTGACATTTATTGGCAGTTTGTTTAGTAATACGTCGACAAGTCTGACTTTTCTGGACCTGAAACATGACTTCGCATGAGCCAGTTCTTATCGCAGCAGTGTCCATACTGTCTGCCCTCCAGATGGGTAAGGTGTTTATCGGCGTCCGTGTACATATATATATGAAAATGCACCTTTTATGTTTTTTTATTAATCTTGAGTGGAAGAGTCTTTTTGCCTGTCTCTCATTTACATCAAACGTGAGAAATGACTGCAAATTATCCAAATTTTCTTACTCTGAATAGTTAATTCAAAGGTGGATGTTTCGTTGTTATTTCGTTACTGCTTTAGAAGACGTGAAAGAACTCTGCAGACTGTATACGTTCTTCTGATTTAATTTAATAATAGTTTTAAAACAACCTAATTAGAAAATGAGGATATTATTCCTCACATCAAAAGGTTTTTAGACATAATAAGAAAAGTGGTTGAAATTCCTCAGGTTTTCAAGCAAGGCGTGTGGGCTGGTCTAGGATGAAGCATAAAGTTATACCACCTTCTGTCACTGGACCTGCTGAGTTTGAAAGGACGTTCCGTGCCCAGTAAGATCAATGAGATTTGAAACTGCTATGCTTGTTGTATAAATTCTCACACTTTTCATTGAGAGAGAATAAAAAGTTCCTAAATGACCCATATTAAGGTATTTGAAAGCTGATCTAGTTTAAGTAACAAAGACATCACCTGCAATCTTATGAAATATATAAAAGTATCTTAGAAATGTCTTTCCACTGTCATCTTAGCCAAAATGGTGTAGAGTTTTATCCCATCTTCTTGGTGGTTTTGTGGACATCTGGTAGTTTTTTCAATGAAGGTATGTTTGAAACTACATGCATGTAATTTAATTTAATTATTAGAATGCTAGAATAAAAATTTAATCTGCATTTTCCCCCTTTTTATTAAAGTAATTTCAGCTCTTGGAGGACTTCTGTATATTGTGGGCAGAGAGATGTATTTCACTGGCTATGTAAAAGAAGGAAACAAAAGGTGATTCTTATTTTGTTTTTAAGTAAAGAGTTTTCAAATAAAACACTCTGCTAAGTCATAACGCATTACAAAACAATCTTGTTTTTATTTCTAGGTTGCCAGGTTTTTACTTGGTGTTATGTGTTATGGCAATCTTATATGTGACGGCTACCATAGGAATCACTCACTCATTCTTGCACAAATATTTTGACATCAAGCTTCTCTGAAAAAAAAATATTGTGACAATATATTAATGTTAACAAAAACAGTAGTTGTTGGGAAGCCTGCTTATTCTGTCCTTTCAGTCCTCGCACAAATGGCACAATCTAAAAACTGGATAAAGTCACTATATCCAAGACTGGATGGTCAGGCAAACTCGAGAAAAACAAAAACAAAACTATAACACTCTGTATAACATGGAAATCTGTTGGTAATTTCAGCCGTTTTGTGATACTTTATTGATTAATGTTAAAGTTTGTACCTTGTTGTAAAATAAATGATTAATTTTGGCTTTAATTCAAATCAAATATTTTTCAAGTAATGGCAAATAAACTTGTTATTCCTTTTATTAAACATTTATTGTTCATTTCTAGCTGTTTATTTCAAAATATTTAATATTTTATAAAGTTAGAATAGTTTGGATTTTTATTTACATCAATGCAATTTTCTATATTAAATTAAGTAATGTAAATACAGAATTGTATAACAAATTGAGAATACAAAATCAGTAGTCACATTTTCCTATACCATATCATACACTATACAAATTATTTAGTTAACATTGACATCAAGTGGCTTACTGGTATTGAAATGCATGTTTACTTTTTAACAGCAAATAATATTTAAAACAGTATAAATAAATGTACTAAAAGTAACAAAGTGCATCATTTAAATCAAACGTGTGGCAAGAGAAGTGCATCTTAAAATAGCATAGATTTAAGTGCTACCAGTATTAAACTTGAACCAATAGTGATGGTTGTAAAGGGGCTTCTGGAAGTTGTCATTGGTATGGGGGTGGTAGGGTAACGCATGTTAAAGGGACATTTCCCAATGTTTTCTGCCTTGTCAATCACACTTATCTCCACATCAGAAAGACAGCAGGAGCCGGAGAAAGTCATAAGTGTTGCATTGTATCCATTTTCATCTACAGTTATATCAAGTGTAGCATTAACCTCACCAGAACCACTGGTGGTAAAGGAGGGGTAATTGATTCCTGAACCATTCCCATCTGTCATGATATAAGACACTTCCCAGGTTGCATTTCCACATGATAAAGGACAATACAAACTCTCATTTAAGACCCGGCACACTGGTGGAGTGACATCGATGACCTGTGACATACACAAAACATATCCTTTAGATAAACACTCAGGCTGAATAGAAATAGTTAGAAATATAGTAGTTATATAGTAGTTAAATATCAGTTCAGGCTGATGAAGTACTCACAGCTGAAATCGCGTTTCGTCTTTCTCTCTCTGGTCTGCCAACATCTTTATTGCTGACATCATGGAAGGGAAAAGCCTGTGAGCATCCAATGAGCATACAGAGGAAAACCAGGATATCTGTATTCCCGGCCATTTAGTTAAACTGAGCAGAGTTAAAATAGATGGATAAGATTATATAGCAATAATGATACTGGAAGCACACGTCAGTGCCCCACGTTAACTAGTATTACTTCATGTCCATCGGAACATACAGAATTACGTCATTTGAAAATGACGTAAAAAACACAAGTGTTTTTTAGTTCGCATACAAATGTCGACAAAATGCGGTAAATATTTATTTATTCGTTTCTTGCTTCACTTAAATACTAGACCTTCTGAAACTCGACTGGTCAAAAAGGGTGATGTTTGGTTAAAACTAATGTTGGGTGTGGAGAATAGACGTGACTTTTCTATTTGCAATACCCTATCCTTTATTTACAATACGCGCTGGACAATACCTTCAACAAGCTCAAATTGTACCCTCCCACAGTACAGTGACAGACTCATATATGATCTTGTAAACCTGAGTTTGACATATATATACTGTAGGTTTACCAGGTAGATGTTCTAGATCAGCCAATACGAAACACATACAAAGTGTACAATACGTGCAATACAATATTTTAAACTGTGCGATTTTGTTTCATGCAACAAATAGGGATGTAAAAAAAAGAAATAAAATAAAAACGTAATAATAATAATAATTTTACATACCACTTTAAATTCCAGCAATGAAAAGCTGGCATGTTTATTAATATGTGATCATAAATAACCATGTAGAAACGACTTAAGAGTTATGCTTACCGTTATAAGACCTTCTCAGTTAGTTTTCACCAAAATTTGTTTGGTGAATGAAATGAGACCTGATATATATACACTGCATTCTCAAACACACCCAGTCACTCTCACACATTGATTGCTTCATCATAGTCAATAAAAGATGCAAAAACGTGTACAATCAGAAACGTTTAACTCTTTCAGACCTGCTGCTGTTCGAATAGACAAAGCTGTCGTCTGATGGTTTGAGTTTCAGTGTTCAGTTTAAGAACATAGTACTTTTTGTACACAGCAAATACTTCTGTGTGTACAATCAAGTGTGACAGAACTAACAGAAAGACATTTTCATAAGTTGTAAGGATTTAATGTTTGAGTGAGTCCAAGCTTTAAGAAGAATTCATTACATTTACCAAAATCAGCTAGAATGTTGCTAGAAACACTTAAAAGTTTAAAGGTAACGTGTAATAAATGTTTGGAAGCTTTTTAGATGGATTAGACAGTGACATCAGTGATTGCCACTCTGTTGTCACTATGTCTTGACTGTGACCAGTTAATGTTGAACTATTGCTTTGCATGAAGTTGTAAAAGATAATTTTATGTAGTAATGATTTACCCCTTATACTGGTGTTTTTTCAGGAGTGTCTGTGTGTCATATCAGTGTGCAATATATCTTTGTACTCACCCAAAGCCCTCCATAAACACAGTCTCACCCTGTTATTTCCGGAAAGGGAAGCATAGTTATGTTCTAACAGAATGGTTAAATTAACTATTTCTACATAAGCCTTTTTCAAAGTTACATTTGGCAGACACTTAACAGTACTTACAGATTATAGTAAGTACTAGCCTGACATTAAATAGTAAACATTAGTGTTTTGAAGCCTTTGTTAAGGTCTGTTCTGTGAATGTTGTTATGTAAAGATGTAATATCTGTTGAAATCTGATATTGCAGCATTTTGAAAAGTTTAGAGAAGAGAGAGTCTAAGATTAACTGATATTTAATGAGCTATGACAAGAATAAATGATCACAAGAATCAAATGATCATCATCAGATCATTTGTAAATACCTTACAGCATTCTGTAGCGTATTAACCATGTAGTGTGTTTTTCTTTATTTGATTAACACAGAATTATTACTAGACTTAATGTGAATTTGCAGCACTTCCTGTGAATCCAGTAACTTTCTGCGTTTCCCAACACATGCACTGTCAGTGCTTTTAAAGGGCAATGTCCTGTAATCTTCCTGCTTTTAAAGGGCAATGTCCTGTAAAATGTTTTTTTGCTTACTGAGTTTGCTGAGTAGACAATACAATATATAGGTTAAATTAAAGGACCAGATCTCTGGCTTAGAGGTCACACATTAGCAATCACACCACACTACCAATCACATGACCAATCACATCGCAATACCAATCACATGACCAATTACACCGCAATACCAATCACATGACAAATTACACCACAATACCAATCACATGACCAATTACACCACAATACCAATCACATCACACTATTCCCTACTGTAAGTCTAAACCTGTAAGTCTAAACGCATCTAAACCTGTTTGCAGGTCAGTTAATGAGTTTGTTATAGATTACCGGGGGCAGTGGTCTACTGTGGTCGATTCCAGCACCGGCAGATAGCAACTGAAGTGCCCTTGAGCAAGGCACCTAATCCCTGATTGCTCCCCGGGCGCTGCAGGGATAGCTGCCCACTGCTCCGTGTGTGTGTGTGTGTGTGTGTGTGTGTGTGTGTGTGTGTGTGTGTGTTCAAATGCAGAGGTCACATTTCGGTAATGGGCAACCGTAACTGACAAACACTTCACTTTACATTCTAAAATGTCGTTTTACAATATGGACAAAATAAGCATTTTACATTCTAAAATGTCTAAAGTCGTTTTACAATATGGACAAAATAAGCATTGCTAATAAGGAGTACAGCTGTTTGGACACTGGCTTACGATGCTTTCGAGAAGTGCAGACCAGGACATGTACTAAATTATAAAAAACCCTCATGTGTACAGCCGTAGTATTGCAGTACTGGACCTTTGGCCTTTGGTACCGTCTACAGTGCCGTTTTCCACCAGGGGGAGATAAAACACATAGCATGGCAAAACATGTTAAATTTGAATGTTGTTTTTAAGACCTACCTTGAGAGAACATCATGAGAAATTACTTTGTGATTATTTACAAAGATCATTAAATATTTTATTAAATAGATGTTTATCTAATATTTAGATGTAATTTCTTTGTTGCGCAGCAAATGCCATTTAGGCACATATGTATTTAGTTGAGTGCCCAAAAAACAGCAGCTACAGTACCTTTCAAGTCTGGAAACTCTCATTTATTATTAATATAATGTAAAATTGTGCACTGAGGCCACATTTTAGAATAATAGTAAACTCATTAAAACTATGAAACAACACAATAAACTAGATTCCCGCATCTTCAGTGTGGTCACTATTCTATTCTGCTCTTATTGACTTCATTTTTTTATTTTCTTCATGTTTCCTCATTTCATTTTAGGAAGATTGTTATTTTATAATGACACAAATATGTTGGCACAGCTTTTTTGTATTAAAAAATCTTAACAATACTGGCTTTAGACAGGCTTCAGTAATGTTTTATTCTTAGAAGTGTTTGTAAACTTTTGAACTGTACTGTAATGTAATTTTGACTGCAGTGGTGAACTGTGAATGTGAGTTTGAACAGTAAATGTGGAAGTAACTGCTCATTGTGGATCAGTGCAGTGTGTGCTGTTACAGGCTGAGCTGGTATACTGTCTCAGAGCTGTGCATCTGGAAGGAGAAAGGCCAAGTGATCTTGAGAAAGTCAGAAGTGCACTTTTCCCTTTGATGTTTAATTCATCTCTACTAGACAGTTCACCTGTCAGGCTTGCCTGGGTCTAGATATAATCTCTGGCTTACATTTAGCACAAAAGGGACCAATCCAATTAGTTACTTTTAATTTGTACATTTCTTTAGGAGACTGTGTGGTTATTTCAACAAGAGAAATGGCAGGTATAAGTGATGGGTGATGACACAAACTATAAGTAGGTTAGATGACACCACTTATTGTGCCACAAAATTAAAAGTGGGCCTTAAACATTGACATGACCTTTTCTCCAACATGCTACAACAAGACTTGTACGCCTCTGCAAAGTTAAATACACATAATTAATCTCCTAAAAAATAGAGACTCTCTACTACAGTTTTAGTATACTATAGTTATAGTCTCCCTTTTGTTATTTATACCCAAATACTCGTATTTCTTTCTCTATTTACTTGCTTATTTCTCCTGCCTGCATTTTATCTAACAATTGATAGGCAGCAATAAGATATCCTTGTAAATTGACAGAGTTGTTACTTAATCCTGCAGTTTTACATTTCAATTTTGTCGCCAGCCACCGGTGTCCCTTTTTCTCCCCTGGCCCTCATTCTGACTTGTCTGGCCTACAAATGTGACCTCTTCTTTAATCTTCCCTAAGTGATCTCTGTGTTTCTCTGGCTTTCTTTGAAGTGTTACATTTAATACATTTATTAAATGTATTAATTCATGTTTCAGTCACATCTATTATAACCCAAACCAACTTGAAACTTCGAGTCCATAAAAATCACAATCATAAAACAGATTGCTGTGTCAAGAGATAGGCATCACTATGATAGACATCACTATGATTATACTTGTTCTATTTTAGATTTAAATGCTAAGTGAAAATTAATTATGTCAACATTATAATAAACCAGCTTCATTTAATTATCTTACATTTAGGCATTTAGCTGATTCTTTAATTTAATGCGAATTACAGTGTGTGGAGAACATAGAAGCAAAAAATAAAAAAAAACATTAAATTAAATAGATTTTTACTTAATCAAAATCTCTGCCATTGAATGTAAATGAATGTTGCACTTCTCTCAGTGGTCTAGGTAAAGATGGTTTATAATTTTATATTAATTTATGTTGATTATGTGGCAGATAGCTGATGGCAAATTGTCTGACACGCAGTGTATGTAAAATTTCACCTTTTTTAACAGCTACAGGGACCATTCACCTGGAGTTAATTATGTTCTGGACCTTTGGCCTTTTAATTCACATTAGAATACAGCCTTCACTTCTGTGAAAACAGGCAGAAAGGACAAACGGGAGATAAGGAGAGATAGGTATCGGATGTATAGGGTGTCACCTGAATGTAAGAAGGCTGAAAATCGACATACTATCCTTCACTCCATCTTCACCCTGCTGAACCAAACACATTTAAAGGGGAAGAAGCAAAGGCAAACAACATGAGCTCTGAGCCTCTACCAGAAGATTGTGAGATGCAGAGAGACACAGTTTCATGCAGAATGAAAAGTGTTGCACAGCTGAACAAGGTTTAAATGTTTATATTTTAAATTTGGAAGAGGATGTTAATGTACCGCTGATGCTTGCCAGAGCTGCTTGAGTTACAGATCAGTTTTCTCAGAAATACTTAGTAGTGTAACAATTATAATTGCGGTGAGGAACTTTAGGTAGGGACGTATTGGGAGGGGTAAAACAGGTGTTATCTTACTGTGTGAGAAAGAGAAAAAAGAGGAAGAGAAAGAGAGCGTGTCATTGTTGCAGCGATGTTCATGATTATTCGAGAAGGATCTGCCGTCATGGATCATACCACGGGAATGACGGCTCCACCGGAGAGAACAGCTAAACAGGTATATAATGTGTCTACATGTCTGCCATTGTAGGCATTTTTAGTAAAAATATTACTTCTTATATTTAGCTCTATTATATAATCTGTAAAGGTATTCCTGTTTTTCAATAGCTCAGTTTGTAGAGCATAACACTAACAGTACCAACGTCATGCGTTTAAATCCAATTAAATGTATATATTGAAGAAATGTATAGCTTGAATACACTGTGTTCAAATAGTTTGTTCTGTCCAGGCTTTATGTGCAGAGCCAACACTATTTAATAAATTAGCAGGTTAATATCCTTGAAAAGTGTTTGAAAACAATAATTATTTTTCTAAATCCATTTGTTGCTGCTATAACTGCATTACAGTTGTTGCTTTAAGGCATGACAAAATGTAATGTAGTTAAAGCAGATTAGTTTAAACATCTTGACTTTTATTGATACTTCCCAAGTTCCTATTGGTCACTCATCTTTAGCTTGGTATAGTACATGTAACCAGCATGTGCATTCTGACAGGTTCAGGCCTCAATCAAGAAGAAGGTGGAGAAACAGAAGAAGCAAGAAATGTGTGTGGTGGAGGCGTTTAACAGTAATACAAGACCTATAAAGGGACAGAAAAGAAACAAACCCATTCAAGCTTCCAACAGAGCTGAGGATGGTGAAGAAGAAGCTGAAGATGAGCCTTTTGAGACTGAGGAACCAAAGGAGAAACAGGAAATCGACCTTGTACCCATTGTGGCATCTGTTTTTGGCCAGGTAAGGCCACGCCCTTTTATACCTCTGTCTTCTACCTGCAGTAGTTATTACCTTCACCTACTATCTGTTTTACTCAAATTTTCAGATTCTTTGTAGTGTTGTCAGAACAAAAGACTGATTATTTGCTCTATCCTGCCCATTACTGCCCATTACCTTAATAAGTCTTAAGGTTGTTAGTGAGATTAATATGTCTTGTCACTGATCTGTTAGGTAACATTGCAGATACATGATATAAGCTGTAAAATGTGATACTTAAGGAGATATTTTTACCAGGTCTGACTTTAATCTTGATATTAGATAACAAAAATACTAAACAGTATTTTTGAGTCAGTTAAAAAAATCAATTATGATTGACAGGTTACAAAAACAGGACACAGGTTAAAGAGCTGTTCAAAGTCAGTCTGTCTCCTCAAGATTCAGCTTCTAATGACCTGACCTTATCCTTGTGGTGTTGCATTCCTTCAGGATAATCTTGCTTCCAGTGGTAATCAGTTGATATTGAGCTTGGATCACCAGAAACTTAATCTAGTCCACTCACCTTTCTGGAAGAGGGATCATTGTTTGTTATTTCCATCATTATTTAATTTGGCTTGGAGACATGAATAGCTATGCACTATTTTAGAATGATGCTTTTAAAAGTCATTTAACTGCCTAAGTGCCTAAACTTTTAATTAACATCTTCTATTTGGATGCCTTAATAAAGTAAAACTAAACAAACTAAAAAGAACCATTGTTTACAGGTTAGTTAGTTGTATATATTATACCCTTGCTTCATTCACAGTGATTACTATTAGCATATTCATTGAAACTTTATCCATTTGTTTAAGTCACCTTAGAGTGTCTATTGTTAGATATAAAGTTTAACTCTAAGCCCAGGTTGACAACTGTTTATCTTGATCATCTGATTATTGATAAATAAATAAGGCAGAGGATTTAAACTGGATACGAGAGCTACTCTCTACTTAAATAAGAGAGTTTTATTTCTTAAACATTTAAATAATAAATGTTTAAGAAATAATAAACATTTAAATAATCCTATTACACAAATTGCATGCTTCTAAAAAAACAAGGATCCAAACTTAAATTACCTGCGTGGGGGCCAGTGGCCATGTGGTTTGTGACATGGACCAATGTGCAATTAAACCTAAAGTAATACAATATTGTCTTGCTACGTCTTTTGTGCCACATGCAAAGAAAACTGCAGACTGCACAAATGTCTCTGTAACATCTGATAAGACCACACACACATCTGGAAATCCACAATCCCAGCCAGTACAGTGACCCTAGATGACTCTGTTAATCTCATCCCTCATACATGTGCCAACCAAATGTGCACCAACACACACTACACATATTTTGTTGCTTTAACACTAACCCTACACAAATACAATACAAATCAGCATTCACTTGTTTGCTGAGCATATAACAAGCCATCATGGTGACACAGAAACACACTTCAATATTACTAGAGGCCAGTGTGTGTGTGTGTGTGTGTGTGTGTGTGTGTGTGTGTGTGTGTGTGTGTGTGTGTGTGTGTGTGTGTGTGTGTGGATTATTGCAGATTAGAATTTACGCAGGCTTGTAACAGTAATGCTCCTGGGTTTTACTAAAATATGAGTGTGGATTAGCAGGAGTGGTTCTCTGCTCATCTGGTCAAAGGTGTGTTTATTAAAGACTGAGATTATCACACACACTATTGACTTGGAGACAATTACTGTCATTGTTACACACTTTTTTCCTGTGTTTAAATGGCTGAAAGAAAATCTTTAGATAGTGGGATGACAGATATTAAGACATTATGAAAGTGCAATTTAGACACTGCTGATGATTGAATTGATGATTTGAATTGATCACTTAACTGGACAAGCTTTCACAGGTATTTACTAATGCATTAAAAAAATTACCAAATATTGTCTAATTAATCTACCTTCTCTGTTTTGCTCTCAATATTTACACCTTCTCTGTTTCTCAAATCTCCTTGCGTTCTCTTTTTCTCCCTCTCTCTGTATCATCCCATCATCTCTGCGTCTTTAATCTGAGATGGGGGGGATTAAAAAAAGCTTCTTGTTTTCTCTTCTAATTCTCCCCCGTACCTCCCCCTTTCAGTCTCTCTCTCTCTCTCTCTCTCTCTCTTTCAGCTTGCAATCAAAATTATTTGCATAGGACTGCAATCTGTAAAACGAGAACGAGACAGAAATGGAAAAGAAGTGAAAATGGCTGAAATATGGGAGACAAACAATTGTTCTGTTAAACTACTGAAGATTTTAGCGTTGTTTGTGTTTTGTTTTATGTTTCACTAAGGTCTTAGAGAAGAAAGAATGCAAAGGTTTGAATCTATATTTGTTACATTTGTTTTTGTAACTAAATACCGTGATTTTTAAGTAGCTTTAAAGTTAATTATTCCTTTATGCTCTAAAGATGGAAGCAGATGAGTGTCATGTTGTTGTTTTACATCGTAAATGAACAGTACAAAAAAGGTCAAAGCAGGGAGTGGAAACGTGTGATGTGTCGTTGATTTAATAAGGACTAAACATGGGAAACTGCACCAAACCAACCATGAAAAACAAAATTAAGAAGGTAAGACAAACATATTTTGTGTATCAAGGAACTGAGTGTTTGTGTTAAATCAATCTTAAACTAAGTATGTTGTGTAAAGCAAGCTCTTTGGAGTAACATAGATATTTATATCAAAGTTTAGTAAATTAGGATGTGTCAAGCAAATTGACTGTGCCTAATTAGATTATGTCTGAAGTAAAATTTGGCCCCACCCTAAGGGTGTGGCTGAGGATAAAGGGCCAAAGGTGGTGACACCAGAGCCCCACCCACATGGACAAACAGATGGAGAAAAGGAAGTAACGTCTGAGTTTAAGGAGCCTCTCAATGCACTAGTCCAAAACTGCAATATGCTACATAACATCGTTGGACCAGCATGCATCTTCCTAAGACAGGGCTTCGCAAAGTCACAGCTCGTATGTACCCGAAAACTAAGACCATGATATCTCAGCATCTACATTTCCCACCGGCACTAATGCAAAACATATCATCTGAACCCTGCTGATGAACCCCATGTACTACATTTTATTCCCTTCACTGGAATGTGTGATTTGATGTAAAAGAATGTTTTAAGAAGGCAATTTAAAGACATTTTATTGAACGAACAATATTGAATGTCTTGTTTGCAAAACCTTTTTAAACAGTTGGATTAAAGCATAGTCTTTCATTGGACCATGCTTAAAAGTGGTCCAAAATTCTAAATGCTATTTAAAATGTTATTGTCTACCTTAATACTTAGTGTGATAAAAAAATAAAACAATTGAGATTGTACTGTTTTGGGCCATGAGGTCAATTGAAATACACAAATGCACATACAGTTTGTCTTTCAGTGGATCAAAACTCTTAATAATGTAGGTTTGTATATTTATACATTACCCAGGACCCTCAAACAGTACAACTCAGAACAGACTACTTGTATGTTGTATATTAAATATGATGGTATGTTAAATATAGTTTCTCTAAAATTATTAAAGATTTTCTCAGGTTTAATAAATGACCTGGGACTAAAGCAATGAAGTTACACACGGCTTGAGATGGATTCAGTTGCATCTGTAATCCATTATTAG
This sequence comes from Yasuhikotakia modesta, assembly GCA_036877545.1. Taxonomy (NCBI): domain Eukaryota; kingdom Metazoa; phylum Chordata; class Actinopteri; order Cypriniformes; family Botiidae; genus Yasuhikotakia; species Yasuhikotakia modesta. The sequence goes on along the minus strand of JBAJNP010000083.1, from coordinate 55,308 downwards.
TTATGTATATGTGCACATATGCATCATACAGTGTTGGGTATTATAGATAAAGCTGTATATGGAAATGAGAATCCACTCTAGGATTTTCTCATATGGCACTCCATTTAACCTCATTCACTCTCATCCACAATGTTTTGTGTGTATCTCTCCTTAAGTTAAACCTTCAAAATCTTCTTAACTATGTCTGTTGCCAGGCAACTTTACTACATAATCTACCATTATTACACAATGATTCCAACCTTCCATAGTCTTAATTTACCTAAGCTTGCTTGCATTTGTCCTAGTTTTTCATTTATACATACAAGCCCATGTGTCTATCTGATGGTTCAGATAGAGGGTGAGAGTCTACTCAATAGAGTAGATGTTTATGGCGTCATGTTTAACCCATTCTTTTTCTTTTATGTCTTTTTGCCTTGATGAAACAGGACAGAGAACTGCGTCCTGAAGAGATAGAAGGTGAACATAGAAACAACACACCACACCTAAAAATGGGTTTGGAGAACATCCTGTTTTGTATTAATACTTTCTCTTCTGTGCAGAACTAAGAGAAGCCTTTAAAGAGTTTGACAGGAATAAAGGATACATTAACTGCAGGGATCTGGGCGAGTGTATGAGGACTATGGGATACATGCCGACAGAGATGGAGCTCATTGAACTGAGTCAACAAATTAGTGAGTGGCATCATCACTTAAAGACAGAACTTTTGCTCTTTTGCTTTTGTATGCAATAAAGGTCCAACATGGTGCAATAAAAGTCCACATTCAAAATCAGGTTTTGCATAAAAAAAGAACTTGAATCCATGAAATATTGTCATTAAAGCAAAAGGGGAACAAGTATTTAAAATAATCTTTATTTAAAACTTTATTTAAATTGTAATACCGCTAATATAACTAGTTTAGGTATTAGGCATTAAATAAAAATGGAATAAAATATAGGCATTTTAGTGGTCTCAGACTTTGGCATCACCATATAAATATGTTTGTCCTTTTTTAAAGGTGGGGGCAAGATTGACTTTGAAGACTTTGTGGAGCTCATGGGGCCAAAAATGCTGGCAGAGACAGCAGACATGATCGGCGTCAAAGAGCTGAGAGATGCTTTTAAAGAGGTACATGCACTCAGACATAACATAGTGCCAATTGCGGACATCAGTTGCCTTATCAGCAGTTTACCGATTGCAGTTCGACTCCAATGGTGACGGGCAAATCAGTGTCACAGAACTGAGAGAAGCCATGAAGAAACTGATGGGAGAACAGCTGAACCCCAGAGACATTGATGATATCATCCGTGATGCTGACCTCAATGGTGACGGACTGGTGGATTTTGAAGGTAAAACGACATTAGACCAATCATGGTAGTGAACAATATTTGCATATTTAAATATTTTACTTGACTGACATTTCAAATTTAACTTCTGTCTCTGTTTATGTTGCTAAACTTCAGAATTTGTGAGGATGATGTCACGCTGAGTGAAGTCACAAGAGAATTTCACACGAGACTTCAATTCCCTCATGAGACAACACAGTGCAAATATTTTCACAGTGCAAATATTTTCATGAAGATTCTAGAGACTAACACTATAAACACCATTTGTAGCAGAACATTTCCTTTATTTAGCATTATTTCAACAAAATAAGTGTATGTTCCAAGGGGTCTGTTGTAATGATTCTGTTTAAATTGTCTGATGACAATTATGAGTGTTTTCAATTTGTATAGTTTAATTTTTTAAATAAAACTATTTAATTACAATTGTTTGTTAATTACTTGTTCGTGCCTCTTCTTGTTGTTTCTGTAAATGCAGTGGCTATAATAATAACTACAAAGTTTTCATTTACAGTAAATAGTTATTTTAAAAAAAATGCACGATTCAGTTCCTGACTAAATTAAGGAAATATTAGGGCCATTAAGACACGCCTACTTTAATATTTATGTATATTTTGTCATTCTACCCATCTACCTTATGTCTGCGTCAACCTATCACGGTTGCTTTACCAAGTTGAAAAAGAAGCCCGGCAATAGCGCCCTCTGCAGTCTAGGATTTAAAAATACTGAAATACATCTGACTGTCAAAACGAATACAGTGACGAATCATTTTAAACTTGTTTGAAGTTTAAAAACCATACTCTCCTCATTCTTTATTTACCCGTAATTTATTGTTTAACATTTTTAATATTTATGCAATGCATAAATTGATAGAAAGACAAAAGTTTGGGATCACGCTTTTGGGTTTTTATTGAAAAGTTGACCAGGATTTTGTACAGCAGGCAAAGGGAGATATATAGGGCGTAGGAGTCTCACTCTTCTCTTCCATTCTTTTCTCTCTCTTTGTTTCCATTCTCCTGTAGTTGGGGGGGAGGGGATAAGAAAAAATGACAAAAACTAGAGAAGGAAAAGAAGCCATGATGCAGGAGAGAAAGAGATGAACTAGTGAGGAAGTTTATCTGTGTTTATTGGTGTCTCTGCTAAACACAGAGACACTCAGAGACCTGAGAGAAACACAGCCCCACTGGACTTTAAGATGTTGGGCCACAGAGTCTGTCATCCATTTGACATCCACCCTTATACACAGGCAGAACGGGCAAGATGAAGCCTCTCAGATGTCTTTTCTCCTCTCCTTCCTCTTACGGCCCTCTCCCTCTCCTCCACCCCTCCTCTTCCTCTCCTGGTCTGGCCCTCACTTGCTGGCCATGGTGTAGCAGCCGAATGGGTGCCACTGCATGTCTCGGATACGCCTCACAGACTGGAACTGAGGGCAACGGGCTCCATACTCATTAAAGTGTCTGTATTCGCCCTTTTCCAACAGGTACTGGCTGCCACGGTATCCGGGGTACTGATAACCCACCCAGCTGAGAACATAAAGATTCAAGTTAGTTTGTGCATTAAGAATCTTCACTGCTGAATTCATTATATTTTCATGTTTACACATTCTTCCAAGACAGATGATTGGTCATTAAACTGAATGCTGGTGAACACTCACGTTCCACAGCTGACCATGATGCTGCCAACTCTGTCGGTAAATCCGTAAGAGAACAGGCTGGGCACGTCATCATCCATGATCTCCATCTTGCGGCCCTTATACTCACCCACCTCATACAGGCAGATCTTGTGCTTCTCGGGGTCCTTTGAGAAAAAGTATTTTTATACATGTGTTTTGTCAGACAAACAGAGATTGGAACAAAAGTGCTGTGTATGTAGTAACGCACCATTCTGACAGGTCTGAAGGAAAGCAGGTAGTCGTTTTTCTGGCAGTTGCTCCAGGAATCCCAGCGAGGATACTCACCCTTCTCCAGGATGTACATCTCTCCGCAGAAGTTCATCTGCTCAAAGCCCACAAAGCTGCAGAGGGCAAAAAAGAGTGAGGTGCCTAAACTTTCTCTGCCTAAACTATGATTGATACACTGACAGAACATATGGGTTACATACGGGCCGCACTCCACGCGTAGTGAGCGAACTCTGTCCATGCCCATATCGCAAACATTCATGCACTCAGCGTTAATCTCAATCATACGTCCCTGGAAGTTCTCCTGGTCGAACACATACATCTGACAGAGAGAGAAAACTATTAGCACAAGCAAGAGAGATGTGTGCACATGAGTTTTATAAGAGTTTGTGTTTTACCTTGTAGGACATCATGCCCATCTCTGACTTCTTGGTCTGGGCTGCCTTTCCATCAGTCTGGGATGCGGTCTTTTTATCTCCACTAGAAGACATGATGCCTAGAGTGAATAAAGAGAGAGATTTATGAAAAATTATGTTCACTTAGCTGTCATGTTCCTGAGAAATGAAGCTGGAACCAGGACTGAAAGAACAGAATACAGATATGGCAGGGGTGACCAGTGATATGTGTATTATTGTAACTCTGGAGGAGAGGGATAAAGATAGTGCTTGAGGAGATACAGTGTTTGTAATGGACGTGGCTGGGGTACACAAATATTATAGACAAAGGAAAATATGGGGAAATGTTACAGTGAAGAAAACAGAAAGAATACAAAAAGAAACAAAAATGGATAGTTTATACAAAAACATACATTTTGCTGTTGTTTTAAACCATGATGACTGACTTTTTCGTGTGGATCCATAAAAAAATTATATCCAGACTGCTTTATCATTTTTGACATTTTGGATAACTACTCCACACAAAAAAGAAAGTTACAGAACTTTCTGAGTACAGTTTCAGGTGAACTATACTTTAAATGAAAGTTTGATGTGTATATGTGAATGGATATTTTGCTGTCTTACCTGTGTGTTCAGTGTGTATCCGTACCCAGGGTTTACTGTGAGAGTGTTTGCGTATGGCTGTGTCCGCAGCTCTTATACTCTGGCTCTGAGTCTGTAAGGATTACAATGAAACAACAGAACGTGCCACTTTCAGCATATTCACAGAAAAGAAGCCCCACATCATCAGCACAGGCTGTGATCAGTTTGTTAGTGACAGTAACAGACAGAGAATGAAATGGTCAGAAAAACCGAAACACTAAACAAATATAACCTGCAGACATTCTCATGTTTAGTCTTGGACTTTTAGTTTTATGTAAGAATGTGTAACTGTCTGAGGCCTAAATGGTCAGCACAAACTGCACATCAGTACATTTTGGGTGTATATTGATGAGGAGAATTTTAGTAACTGTGTCATTTATCTCTTATAGTTGTGCTAAGGAACTACAGATGAGTTTACAATTGAATAACACTGAAGGTAAAACAGGCTGATTTGGCTGATACTTTTTTTTCCAACAAAAAAACTGATCAGATCTAAAGGCTCATGCTTAATTTAATTGTTTTTTAAGTAAATAATTCAAATACATTTCTTTACAGGTTAAGGTTTTACTTTTTTGTGCACAATTACACATATTTCACATTTCAGATTGTATTAATTAATTTGACTGCAGAAATATGTGGAAGTAATTTGTTATGTGGTATGGTGAAACATTTGAGTATTATGTTTTTTTTAAAAAAATTATTGATGCATCTATCGCTGTTGTTTTTGTAACAGTTAACATTTATTTCTGCACCCACAGTAGCTCTGGAGCAAATTCGCCCTACTAATCCCAGTATTTGGGGCTCATTGTGGCTGCTGTGCTAGACTGCTGACCAGCGCGAACATACGAGGTAGAAACCATTGTGCCCTCTCCTTTCATCCAAAACATATCGCACTTGCCAGTGAATGGGCTCGCAACCACCATGTGCCGCTTCTATAGTATGTGCTGAGCTGGCGACCCTGCGGCCTGTGCCACAGAAGAGATGCATTTCTCGTGCACGCCATGCGCGCTGCTTTTAGGACCGCGAGTGCGCGCAAATCCGCGCGCGCACGCGGGGGTCGGTATAAAACTGCAGCGCCAGATTCTCTTAAAGCTCCACGCGAAACAGGCGTTAAAGCGCGTGCCATCCCCGCTTTCGTGACTAAAACGGTAAGATCCCAAATTACGTCTAATTCTCATAGCATAATTATAAAATGTATTTAACAACCAACTTTTTTAAGTTGCCACACTTTAGTATTATAGTGGCTTAATTTTTTTTAATGTTTTGTAAATTATGTGTAAAATCCAAATTATTATCTATCACTAAATATTTAAGTTTTTAATTATAAAATAAGTATTATTTATTTCATTAAAATTATTATTAAAATGTCTGGCTTGGCAAGATTTTGGAAAAAATGTGTTTATGCCCATTGTATTGTTATTTTTTTTTTTACTAGAAATAAACATGTATAGGTTCACTCGATCCGCCATGATGCAGCCCATGATCAGCTCTGGCATGGGAATGGCTCCTTTCTTCAAGGTAAACTCTACATGTCTGTCAAATAGATGTAATTGAACTACATGTTGTGTAAGGCAGTGGAAAACACACTTAACCTCTGTGCTCCTGGTGCCACAGATGACTGTGTTCGAGCAGGAACACTTCCAGGGAAAATGTCAGGAATTCACCTCAGAATGCTGCAACATCCAGCAATGTGGATTCGACAACATCCGTTCTGTTCGTGTGGAGAGCGGAGCGTGAGTTATCATTGTGCTTGTGCAGATTTCACTTTGATGGAAACCAACAGTGTTTATGGAATGATGGGATGCTCTTTTTTTCAATAGCTGGGTGGGTTATGAACACCATGACTTCCAGGGCCAGCAGTTCATCTTGGAGAGAGGAGAGTACCCTCACTGGGATGCCTACAGTGGAAACCTGTCCTACCACGTGGAGAGACTCATGTCTTTTAGGCCCATCTACTGTGCCGTGAGTTCTGTCTTCATTTTCATGTTCTGAACATCTTAACATCAGTTTTATGTGTGTATTTTTGTGTCTCTCTTGTTCTCTCTGCAGTCTCACCAGAGCAGTCGCATGGTCATCTTTGAGAAGGAGAACTTCCTGGGCCGCAGTGCAGAGCTGTGTGATGATTATCCCTCTCTGCAGGCCATGGGATGGTGCAGACCTGAAGTGGGCTCCATGCATGTGCAGTGTGGCGCGTGAGTCTCCCCTTATTTCCCACCCATTTTTATTTCCTAATTAAATTATTATATCAAATTTGTTTTCTCTAAAACATTTTGGTTACTGTGCAGTACCGCCAATACTACAGAAAATGTCAAACAGTTTTATATGTACATTTTCACATGAACACTCAGAGTGATCTCTGTTGTTTAATGATTTGGTATCTAATGAAAGGATATGGTAATTCGTATTTCAAGTTTGGAAGAAATTAGATTTCTACAGACTAACAGTACAGAGTATGATTCTTGCTAACTGTAATACATGGTTAGCACTACCTGCTCTGAACAGCACCAATCAAAATTAACAAGATTGTTTGATAGGTTTACCCCAACACCCTTTAATTTCCTTTCATCACATAAGTACAGACTCTTACAAATATCTTCCCACTATCTGTGTATGTGTGTAGTTTTGTGTGTTACGAGTTCCCAGGTTACAGGGGTAGGCAGTACATTATGGAGTGTGAGAGGCACAGCGGAGACTACCAGCACTGGAGAAACTGGGGTTCCCACAGCCAGACCCCTCAGATCCAGTCCATCCGAAGAATTCAGCATTAAGAGGCTAGCCTCACCAGGGGACACTATATGATTACCCTGCCGCCCGACAAACACACCTCACACATACACACTGTTTCTCCTGACAAGTGTCTTTTTATTGCTAGGAACACAACACACATATTCAAACGCTACCCATACCATCCTGTCTTACACAAGGGTGTCAATCAGTTACTGACAGTGACTAATGTCAGGTGCTAAACCACACCTCCTGAGGTGCTACACTCAACAATGCAATATAAGCTACGTTAGGTTATATCCCTGCAAGGGGATTGACTGAAAGCAGCTCAGGTGTAATGTGTAGGAGGTTAAGAACATCACAAACAAATAAACTGTGTTTACATCAGTGACTGTGCTATTATTGTGTATATGTATGTGAATGAAAATATGAATCAAATAATGACAGCTTTAGTTAATTATATACATTTTGAAATGTTACCTGCACAGGAAACACAGCACACAATAATTTCTTATTTGATCATACTAGACAAACTTTAAGATATAAGTCAAAATTGTTAATGTTTCACTTTTGTGTTTTTAGGAGTTGCCTTAAAACTTAAATAATTATTTTATAATTAGAAACATAATGGCACAAACTATTACATTGTTTAAAGAATTTGGTAGCCTGGAAAGGCAAACAGTTTCCAATACTTTCAATACTTTTTCCAATCCATTTTGACTAAGTTTTTGTTTTCACCCATCCTGTTCCCAAATTCTTTAATCAACTTTTTTAACGTTTTAATTAAGAAGAAATCCATGCTTACACAATATCAGAGGATCTACATATTTTATTACTGAACATGGTTGCAAAAGTTGACTTAAGATAAGCAACAAGAAAACAGGCATTCATTATCGCAGTCTGCTGACCTGCAAGGCACAGAGTTGACTAAAACAACAACTTCAAACCTATCAAAATTTCTATCTTCTATTTCTACCTATCAAAATCTGCTGCCTGAAACTGAAGTCATCAATGTCCAGAAAATATTGCCAGTTATCACACTTGTTAAATACATACAGACAAGCCATAATGCTACCATGTGCTGCCAATAAACATTGTGTAGATCTCTAAAACTAAACAGCATCAAACAGAGTTGAGAAATGCTTAAATAGAATATAATGTATCAACATCTTTTTCAACATCTACCTCTTTTTAATCATTCTCCTCTTCTGGGCTAAGCACAATATCTTTCTTTTGCTCTTCCTCTGTATTTCTCTGGTTTTCCAAGATGTTCTTCATTAATTCAAAAGCAGAAAGAGCTTTCTCAGGGAGGGATGTATTCTTTCTGACTGACTGGCAAGACCACTCTGAGGACTGTGCTTGATCCAAAGTCTTCTGTATGTTCTTTGTTGATTCTGGAGAACATTTCACACTACAGGAACTAGACATGCTTGTGACATTCCTCATTGTGCTCGCAACATTGCACCCAGAGTCAGCTTTGAAGCTGCTGCATTTTTTTTCAACCTGCGTTTTCTTCTTATTCGCTAACCCATTTTTTTTCTTTGTCTCTGCTGTTTGAGTGGAAGCTCCTTTCTCCACGGCCATTCCTCTGTTTTTCTCAACCTCCTCTTCCTACTCTGGCTGCGATTTTCTAACATCTCTACACTTGGTTGTTGTTTCATTTTTTTTTCTTTTATGCCTGGCACTTTACTGGAAATTGATGGTTTTTGTGCTCTGTGGACAGAACCTTGTCTATTGTGGGATAATGATGCTGTTTGGACTTGTGGTGTTGTGTTCATAGAGGAGGTTCTGATGGGGAACCAAGAATAATTACCTGTTTGTGTATTTGATGTGTCTGTCTGGGCTGTGTAGCTTTGAGGAGTGTGTTGATAGGCATTTGTTGTCTGATCTGTTATGCTATTTTGTGAACAATCTGGTATCCCATCTCGATTGTCTATATCATATGCAGCAACATGTTGATCAAATGTTCTCAGAAAACTATAAAGCATGTCAGTAAGCTCACCTTCAGGCTGTGATTGGACCATGCCAAGATCAGAAAGCTTTACAGAGGATTGCATTCTTGGATGAGAATCTGAAGTTGCAGTGTTCATTATTCCATCTTGGTTGTTCTGAATGTCTGAAGGAACCATTAAAGGAAGTTGTGCAATGACATCATCTATAAACCACTCCATTGGCTGAGCAGGAGCTTTCTGGTTGGCTGCTGGGAGAGCAGAGATGTGCATCAGAGATGAAGCTGGAGTATTTGAAACATTCTGCTCAGATGGTAACATTCCAATTGGAGAAGGGTTTGGTAGGGGCAGGGGACATTTGTGGGGTCGACCTCTTTTTCGCTTTTTAGGTACAGCATGATCCTAAAATAAAAGTGTTTCACTATTCAAAATACATATGTGACTAATACAATCTTTTATAAGTCATGCAATAAAATTTGTTTGCACTTTTGCACAGTTAACATTTTGGATATTTGCATACTTAAAATTATTTTCAACATCTTTGGTAAATTATGCATTTTAAATGTACTTCTAAAACACACACCTCACCCTGTGAAATGCCCCTCAATAATGTCTGGCCCTGACAGGCTAATGCCTCAACCCATGGGTTACAAGATGGGAGAGAGTGGCATGGAGGCCGGGTAGATAAGCTTGCAGGGGGACATATGCAGTCCTGTGGTGCACAGGCAGGTACTTACTGTAGTATAAATGGAGATTTCAGGAATACCCTGGACATTCTGAAGTGTCGTCAGGGTGATATCAGAGGGAGTGGCATATGTGCAGAGCTCTTGGTCTGTTCTCCATGACGACACGCCAATCATATTAACAGTCTCGACAGTCTCTTTAGGATGTGGACCTTCAGAGGGGAACACTGGAACTGTTACACACAGACCCCCCGTCTGGCATTCTCTCTCCACTGCTTTTGTAAATTCTGTCTGGGTTCCAATGTGATGCCCACTATGTTGTTCAGTTGCTGCTTTTTCTGCTTTACTCTCTTGACTTTTGCTTTCAACTGTAATGTCTGGCTGTTGATATGTTGGTATGTTGATGCCTAGCTTGTGGGCTGCTGAGAGAACCTCCTCTTTGTTCTCGTAAAACTGACCTGAGTACAGCAGACTAACCAGACTGAGTAATGTACAAGCTTCCACAGCCTTGACCTCAATCAGCCGTTTCTGCCCATTATGGGGTGATGGCATGGTTGAAAGAGCACCACACAGCCAAGGGCTAAAGGCAGACAAGACACAACTGTGCACTGGCACAGATACACCTGGACAAGGACAGAGACAGAAATATATTCAACAACAGAGCAAAAACACAACAACTTACTCTTGATCTCGTCACAAACTCGCACTCTGCACAAAGCACATCTGATTCTCACATGTGTCATAATGAGGAACAACTAATAAACAAACTTTTATTAACCTTGTGTCTGCAGCACAATGTCGCAGAACTCTGCCCTGCTCTGCTGTTTCTGCAGCTCTTTCACGATAAGCGACTCGAATGTCAACATCTGAGACAGGGAAACACAAATCACAAAAGAACAACATTACAAATTTATCTGACATTGGTTTAAACCAGATTTACTGCCGTGTACGATGGTCATCGCATGGAGACCGACCATGGAGGAGATCACGAGATAAAAACGGGAAACTTTGGTGAAGTTACTTTTCATGCACTCGAATAAAAATAACCAGATCTATATGTAATCATGTTCAATAAAGCCATGCGAAAATTGAAAACTGAAATTGGTTTTCTATCAAGCATGATAGCGAAATCAAAATTATTAATGCGAATAACTAGAAACTAGAACTAGTACTGACCTTTCTACAGTCTTGTACACTACTGTTCCGCTGTGACATTAAAGGTAATATCAACAGTTGTCCTTTATCCAAATTTGTCTCGTTTATATGTGTCGAAATGACTGCATGAACACCGTGCCGCGTGCATCACTACAACCTCTCGCTCACGCGAACGCCTTGTGGTGACTCAACTACTTTCAAAGTGTGTAATTTTAAGTCTTTGGCTTAATCACTTTTTATTTTATTTTATTTTTATTTAAAATGTTTTAGGACTTTACTGGCTACACTCAAGTTTAAAATAAAACTTTGCAATAAAAGTTACATTTGTTGAAATGCAGATGTAATGATTGCATGTTAATGGTGAAAAATAAAATAAAAATAATTAAAATACATTTTTACAAATGGTATTTAATTAAAGTAAATAAGTATAATCTGCCAACAGCATTTAAATGTTACACACCTTCTCATGATGACAGATTTGATGGACAAGCGCGGCGCCCAATATTTTTTGACAATCAGCTGGGCTGAAACATCGCGAGATTCAGTAATCGGTTGCGAGGTCTTGTGCGTACAGTAACCAGCGTGCGCCTCGAGCGGTGGAAACATAGCAGATTTATTATCTTAAGAAAACTGACAGTCATTCATATACTAACAGGTATGGATACTTTTTCATATGTTGTTGGTATCTGTGTAAATATATAAATTAAACGGAAGTATTTCAGGGGAGCCATTGGTTGTAGTTAAACCTTGTGTGAGGAGTTAGCTTGTCGGCTACATTGCTAGGTCCTCAGGTTATGAAGTCTTCTAGATTTTTCCATCATATTTCAGATGAAGTGAATACTTTATAAATAAGTAATTATTTTAAACTGGATGTTCTTTGTATTGAATTACGTGACGACGTTTGTCGAGCGTCTAGTATATAAAATTGGTTAATGTAGTTCCCTGGTGATTTAGTTATAATGGTGATTAGTCAGCAGTCACGTTATAATGACAGGTGTAATTCTTGGATTTACGTAGATGTTTGATTGCATTGTGCTCATGTATTATTGCTCATATTGCAAGTCAGTCCATTTAATTAATTTCATTTCTTCTTTTTATAAGCATTGTTAATAAGCATTGAAATAGAAAGTAAAAAGAATAATTTCCTGCCTAATATTTGTTTATAAAGATTAACCTTTCGACGTTCTCATGGTTAATAAATAACCTTGGTTCAAGTGTATTAAATGAAGATTTGCATCTAATCATAGTAATATTATTTCTTAGGGAAAAAGAGTGTTTCAATATTTAAAAGATGGCAGACACAGAGCAAAGGAGTCGACCTCCCCCTCAAACTGGCCCTGTGGTGAGTGTTTCAGGTTTGACTTCAATCATCAATAGTTTGTCAGAGTATTCATGATAACATTAACTCATGATAACGTTAATGTGTTTCCAGCAATTCCTGTTGAATAACAAGTTAGAAACAGCTATGTGGTTATCACGGCTCTTCACTGTCTACTGTTCCATCATGTTTATTCTGCCCCTGCTTGGGTAAGCCTAGTTAACTAAACATGGTGAAGTGTTGTTTCAACAAACTCATCATCTGGCCCTCTAATTTTGTGACCAGGCCTCAAGCAGCTGCTAATTTCTATCAGAGGGCATTGCTGGCAAACGCCTTGACCAGCGCTCTGCGTCTGCATCAGAGACTTCCTCACTTCCAGCTGAGCAGAGTATTCCTGGCCCAGGCTTTACAGGAGGACAGTTGCCACTATCTTCTCTACTCCCTCATCCTTGTTAACTCCTACCCCATCACAAGTATCCTTTCTCAGAATACTTCTTCCTTTAGAAATGTTTTTCAAACATAAAGGGTCGGCAAATGGCAATATTTTTTAGCATAATGTTTGTATTTGTGTCCTTGACCTTTGTTCTCAGTGAGCATATTTCCTGTGTTCCTCTTCTCTCTTCTCCATGCCACCACCTACACCAAAAAGGTCCTTGATGTAAGTTTTGGCCATCATGTTTTGCCTCTCTGAAGCATTTCATAATTCATTGTTTATTATCATTTGTAATACCAATGATACCATTCAGAAATGTTTTATTTTTGTCCTTAGACCATGGGCCCCAACAGCCTTATGTTTGTGAGGAACTTTCTGAACAAGCTTACAGCCAATCAGCAAAACATTCTAAAGTTTATTGCCTGCAATGAGATCTTCTTGATGCCAGCTACAGTGTTCATGCTCTTCAGGTAAGAACTGAAATTCAGAAATGTATTTACATGTTTTTCAGTTTGGTACTGGTAACAAGTAAATTTACTACTATAGTAAACATTAAGTAGTAAGTATTTTGATGATTATGGTTTATGGTTAACAGTGGTCAGGGCAGCTTGCTTCAGCCCTTCATCTACTATCGGTTTCTGACTTTGCGCTATGCTTCCAGACGCAATCCATATTGTCGGTAAGAATTCTTGGTGTTACATACAAAATGGCTAGTTTGGTGTATCAAGACGTTTACTAAACTTTGCCTAGTTTACATTGTTTTATTTCTCAAGTGGAAACTTCCAGTGGAACACAAAATATTGAATCATGAATCATGCATATGTTGTATAATGCATTGGGAAATTTCAAGTGAGGGTGCCAACACTCTTTTAAAGTCTATCTGTATGTGTCCTGAGTGTAACACCAGTGTTTGGTTCCTGTGAATGTTTTCTGTCAGGACTCTGTTCACTGAACTGAGGATCTTGTTGGAGCATTTTGTGATGAAGCCCAGCTGCCCTGCCTTCTTCAGAAGGATGTGTCTAAACAGCATCGCCTTTATTAGCCGCCTTGCTCCCACTGGGGTTTAATTGCTTTCTTTGAACATCAACATTTTCACATATTATACATGCTACAGTACACATTCACAAGACCTGTAACAGTTCAGAGACTGGGACAGTATCAAAATGGACATTGAAGGTGATTGTTCAGAAATGGATGTCCTCCTCTGCACTGATGGTTTGCTATGTTTGGAGAGACTATCAATCTGACAGACTTCATCCAAAAAAAGATGCACCTGTGCACAGTTTTCTGTAAAGTTAGTTACTGTTTTATCTGTTCATTAGAGCATTTATATTGATACTAAATCTCTGGGGTTAATGAGGAGCCCTTGAGATATTGAATTATAACTGCTAAGATAGATTATTCTTAATAGCTTGTTTCTAATATCATCATGCCACACTGGGAGATTTTCATCTGTCATTTTAAATGTCTATACTTCAATTTAATTCCGTTTTTGTTTTTTTCCATGCCTTACTGGGTTACCTTAAATATGAATGTAATTTGCCCCAAGCGTTTTTGAATTGCTGACATTAAAATATAGAAATTTTCAAATTCCACTCATCTAAATTTTCTAAATGCAAACAGGCCGTTTAGATGGGGTTTTGTTGCAAATCCTGTGATTGTTCATCATTTGCATATGAGCTTACGTTATGGAGTCAGTGCTGTTTGTTGTTAGGGCAAGTTGTAAAAAGTTCAAATTCTTGCTTGTTCAAGGCATGTTGTCACTATTTATTGCTTAACTATGGTTCAGGTAGATTAATAAACTCTATGATCAAGTATTAACTGTTTATTTTGTCAAAAATAAAAGTTTCTTTAAGTTTCACAGCTAAAGTTTCACAGCTTTATTCTGGAATAAATTGTCCTACAAGCAGAAATTCAGTCCTGCCACAGAACCTTAAACCTTTGAGCCAGTGTTATTTTAGGACCAGTTAAAGTACCAATATTTGGTACCACTGAATTATGTGAGGTGGAATGGGCAAGCCTGACAGTTTAAGAACGATGATAGGAATCATGGAAATAAAAACTGCAGTATTAACACATTCATTTGACATTCTAGTCTTACAGCACTGAGATGGTAGATCTCACAAAAGAATAACATGGTTGAGACCCATTTGATTTATGCATTTGAATGTACTAGATTAGTGTCTATCTTTCAAAGGTATAGATACACATTTAGAAACTGGAAATCAAAAGCATTACTTTAGCAGTACCATGCTCTAGCCTATAGAACCAACATAAACATTAATCAGACCCTTCTGCAAAGCATAGTCTACATAAAGGAGACGTTTACATCCAATTTTTCCCCCTCAGTACATCAAAGCAAGTAATTATCACAAAAAAGTGCCACCCTAAAAAAAAAATTAAGTGACTGTAAAATGACTTTAAAGTCTTGTTTACCCTTCTATATAAAAAAAAAAAGCTTAGATGGCTGACATACTTGAGAAAATAGGCAATCCAGAAAGGCTTTAAATGAACAAGCAACAGACAACGCAGTACATAAAAGGCCAGCAGCACTTTTATTAAGATGCACAGGGAAGTTCACCTTGTGTAAGAGGATAAAGTGCACCACTGGAGTCTCAAAAAAAAAAAAAAAAAAACAATACAAACACTGAAATATTAAAATAATGCTTGATTAGCTAATGTACATATCTGGTTGCATCAAGCATAAAAATTGCAATCCTTACGGACAGCTAATAAAAATTTACATTAATCTCACCATTCCCCAAAACTGAGGCTTTGGCTTTTAGTTATTGGAGTTATGGAAATAAAAAGTGTGCAGACAAATCCCATGACATATGGAACCAGTTAAATGTTGATGGGGCATTAGTTCAGCATCAGCTTCTCTGGAGGCTCAATGAGAGAGACTTCATGGTATCTGGAGAAAGAATGATACTGCCTAAACAGCCTATTCACAAAACTGAAATGGTACAGAACATGCAGGTCAAGAAGTCTCACCTGGAGCCCTTGTACTTCTCCTTGACAGCCTGTTGCGCATGCTGAGCTGCACCGAGGTAGGTCTGATGTAGATCCTGAACACATGGCATGAGATCCTCCAGTGTGTAGCCAGTAATCTCAACAAGAGCATTTGACTGCAAGTGGCAGATTGACCGAGGTTAGATTCTTACATTTTATCCACAAAGCAGCAGAGGGTAACAATACACAAAGCAAAAACACTAGCCTAATGCAGTTATATTTATTGCTTTTGTTTTCCTTGCATTGTGCATTGCTTTGGATGAAAGCATCTGATCAATGCAAAAATGGTAGAAGAGTCTCTAAAACTTACCCATGATCCACCTGTGATGGTGTGGTTGGCCAGAATAAAGGCTCCAGCAGCAATTTGAGATGGGAGGTACTTCAGGAAGGGGTCACAATCTATCAAACTTAGCTCACCAAGGAACTAAGAAAAACAAGGAAAACCTTTAACCAAATCACTTTAAGGTATGATATAAAGCAATACACAAAACACAGGAGGAAAACAATCCCCTTACCATTGACAAGCTTTCCACCTTGCTGCTCACAGGCTGGTGCAAGAAATACTGGGTGAGAAACTGATTGATTGTTGGTGCAGCAAGATCAAAAGAGAGAACCGTCAACACCAGATGCTCCATCCTTAACACTTGTTTCTTTGTGTAGGTGTCATCTGTGATGTAAACAAATTCTGCCACCTCTGGAGGGTAGATCTCCTCAAACTTTCTACAGGCAGAAACAGACATGTTAGTACAGTGGGTGGAAAGGGGTGGGATAAAGTTTAGGCCTAAAGATACTTACGAAGCCAAAAGCATAGCAGCTGTGCCCACTAGCTGCAGCTTTCCTCTCAGGACAGACATTGACGAGAGAAACCGATCAATGTAGTTCACAGCCAGGTAGAGGGTCTCATTCTGAAGCTTGTACTCCTCACCCACCTCCACCAGCCAATCCACCAGGATGGCACGCATGCTGTTTGTGATATCAGGCTGCTTCCTCATGTAACCTGCCTTTGGTCTTGATTTTAGCTGCAAGCAAGAATAAGACAGATGAGGTTTCCAATCCTACATTAAGTTATTAATTTAGAAAAAGACCCAGACTATGCAGCATTACATCTAACAGATAACAACCTACCTCCATTTCTCGCAAATGTGTGTGTATTTCTGCTGCATAATCTAAGACTTCGTTGACATTTGTTGGCTTCTCACAATCAACTACTGACATATCCATAGAAGAATCTATTGATGGGTGGGGAGAAAGATAAGCAAGGATTAATTTATTTTCATCAAGTACCATGTTCAGAACTAGAAAGCTCAGACAACGAGGGCCACAAAGACACAATGGGCAGTTTAATAGTCAAATTACATTACCCACCAAAACTGGCTTCCATAGGCAGTTCGGCAAGAGGCTGTCTTAGGCAGGTCACAGCAGGGTTTACTGTAAGTGGAGAACAATCTTTGGCCACCCTTTGGCTTGACAGTTTCTTAGAGCATGCGCCATCAGGTTCATCCACATGAATCTGGAAAGCAGGTGGCCTGGCTGGAGGTTTCTGTGCAAAGCTGCTGCCATGTTCCTCTGACTTGCAGGCAATTATTTGGGGCCCAGAGACCTTCATGATAGAACAAAATGGTTTACATTTCTTACAAAAATGTACAAAACCACTAATAGTATAAAGTACATGTGACAGATCCAAGGTGCTGTTTGAAGATCCTTATTAAAGGCATCAATAAAACCACTTACAAATGAAAATACAAAAACAGAAACCCACAGTACTTTGCGCATTGACACGCTACAGTATTACCATACATTTTGAAATTTTCAAAATTGTTTACTATGGCAGGAGTAAGTTTATAAAATGGCGGTCTGCGCATTGGGAGGGAAAGAGCTGCGGGTATTTAACATTGCACTACATTCAATCTGTGGCGCCACAAAAACAAACGCTGTTTGGTGCAAATTTGGGAACTGAAAACGTCAATGAAATGCTACGGATAAGAATTTGAATTTTAGCCTCTTGACAATTTAACATTTGCTAATTTATGCAAAAGAAGTTATATATGCAATACATTGTGTAGAGATTAAGCATATGTAAGCAAATGCGACATATACCGATTAATAAAATGTGCATGACCCGAGGGGAACTCGCGTTTGCAAGGGTCAGAGTTAAAAGCACACATCATTGTCATACACCATGCATGATCCAACCTGTTTAGAGGCGCGCAGCACGGGCTGCCTGCGCTGATTGTTCTCCAAGGCGCCCAGTACAGTCCTGTTGGCTGGTTTAGGGTTGACATTTTCTCGATTTTCAGCTCTGTTCTTGGCAGCACCGCGTAATCGCGAAAGCACGTTTTCTTGATTTTGAATAGCTGCCTCCGAATTATGAACCGCGCTTCCCTGTGTGTGGCCGAGAGATGACATCCTTTCAACTACAGATCGATGGGATCTCCCAGCCAGATCAATCGGTGGTTATCACTTTTAAAACAAAATAAAATCAGTTAACAAAAATGCTTTCAGATTACACACAGGTAAACAAAAACGAGAACTAGAAACACACTAACCAGAATAAACTAGCAGAGCAAAACTGTTGAAATATGGACAGCAGCGTCTTACAAAAACCGAAATTTAAAAACAAACCATGCAACAATCATGTCCTACAAAAACTGCGCCATGCTAGTGTACAAAATCATTTAACGTGACATGGACAGACTACGGCAGCTGCGTTGATAAACACAAACGGCGCCTTGTTGCTTTTCGTGGCTGCCTGCTTTAATGTTGTCGCTGTTTCAGTTCAAGTAGCCCGCGACTATTGAAACCGTCCAATCAGAATGAAGCAAGCGTAAACGTCATTCATTCTGCGGAAGCTCAGAGAGGCCAAAAGCGACCACTCGTATAAAGCGAACCGTTGCTTTTATTGGCCAAGTGAAACATTTGAAACAGTTCAACTAGCAAGAAAATAATAGACCCACAATGGCATGGTTAAAAGCTTGGTTAAAACAAGGGTGAAGAAATATGAATTTATGAGTGACACTTGGGTGATATTTTCAGGGCAAATCAGAAATAACACAAGGCTATTATGTCTTTAAAGTACAAGTTATAATGTTGTTAAACCTTTTATTGTTTTTTTTTTGTATTACATTATATTTCAAAAGTTTGTGTTTTATGGCCAGTTTTTCCTCTATGCTGGGTTTGTCCCTCACCCAGTTTTTACTTTCACTCTGTAACAAATGTATAAAATTCCATTTTTATTATATACAATTATATGAACTTAAGTCAAACCCTACTCAAATTTAATAACCCAAAACAAACACTATACAAAAATATACATAGTAAAGGTACACAAACATTTCATGAAAAATTTACTCATTGAAATAATGCAACTAAACAATGAACAAGTATTCTAAAAATATACAAAACATCTGCAGGCACACAGTTTTAATAGTCATTACACAGAATATTTTTATATTTGTATCTCTGCTATTTCATTTGCCTCGATACCTATTGGATATCTTGTTATATTTCAACGCACAAATACATTTCACAAAACGCATCATCTAAAAATGGCCAACTAAACTGAATTAATTAGGCTTCATTGAAGAATTCTATCAATGAATCAAGTTCATAGTTGTTCAAAATCGCAAGCAGTTGTGAAACTTTTGTTTTGACATTTTGTCCTTTAAATTTGAACTTGTCAATGAAAAGATCAGTGATCATACCTGTAAGAAAACAAAAAATATTTAGTTTACTTAAAGATGCATCAGAATATAATGATATAACGACCAGTCTTATATTCTCATGTAAATAAGTTAAAGATCTTAAAAAATATAAAATAGTGTCTCTTTTGCTCATCAAAGCTTCACTTACCATACAGTCTTTCTAAGTGAGCTGGTTGTTTTTTATATTCTTCTATGAGTTTAGCAGACTCATCCAGAATACTGCGATATTCTGGAATCAGAAAATCTGCATTTCCCTCATGCACCTGTAGCTCCTGTGCAGACACACAGGCATTAGCAAAAAGAAATTGCATTGTTTTCTTGAGTTTTTGTTGTTCTTTACTTTACCTTCAAAGCATCAATAAGCTGAACTTTTTTGGCCAAAATCAGTTGATACTCCAGCTTGGGATGAATCATCTGGAGAGTATGGTTCACAGAGTCTTCATTCACATCTGATGACAACATGATCATCATAACACTCATTATTCATACTAGATAGTCAGTCACACATAATATATGACAGTCATAGTGTTCAAATATCTCTGGCCTTGTTTATACCCTGTCGTAATTTTTAATAGTGTTTTGTGTGAACAAGCAATGTGCTAGGGGGTTGTATGTTCATGCAATGTGCTAAGGAGATGTATGTTCATGTAAGGAGCTGCACTGCCTAAAAATACACGAGAGCAGTGATACAATGTATGGTTTCAAATGCTATGGAATGTATACTGCTTAGGTTGTGCAAGACATGCAGAACATACATATGGTAACCCTAAAAAAGGGAATGTAACATTCAAGCTATATGTCAGCAGACAGAAATAGTAAAAACAGCCTTCATCAGACAACCTGCACCAAATAGGGGGTAAGAGAAATTATAAATACATGGATCTGAGTGAAAAGGGGTTAGTTGCTCTGGCAGACCAACTCGGCTTTGTTTGATGTGATAATAAAGTTTACTCTTTTGGAAACAGAACCCATTTGTTTAAGTAATTCTTCATGAGTAATCGAAAATCCCACAACAACCCAAACATCGTTCTCAGGTGATTTAATTATAAGTGTGCAGCCAACAAAGATTCCTATTTTTTTTTTTGAGGGTGTCTAATTTTGGGAGTACATATATCATTGTCACTGTATGTTGATGAGGTCTACTGAAACCGTAGACCTCATCTTACGGTGAACTCACCGTAAGATATATTCAGATTGATTTTACGCTTAGTCGCTTCCTTGGACAAGACATCCTTCAATATTGATATGGTAGAAATGTTGTCCGATTTGAAGTTTGCATCACCTTTGCTAGAAGCCATTAAAAAAAATAATTACACTTAGTAATACACTTAGTACAAGATTAATTACATCACTGATACTAAAACTGAAAATAAATGAATAAATAAATACAATTATATTTCAGTTTGTGTTTTATGAATAAAAATCACAAGCCTCAAATCTAAATTGAACTAGGTCCCACCAATAGGTGGCTTCAAGCTGTGTGCCCAGGAACGTGTTCTGGAAGTAAAAGGTAATGCTTTCTCCTGCTGGGGTTTTCTCTGGGACTTCAGGCAGACAGAACACTACCCAAGAATGGATCTCAGCAAAACTAAACTGTCCCATTAATCTCAAGGTATTCATAGGCCTGGGTCATAATGACAGAATAAACAAAATGTTTAGTCAACAGAATCAAAGCATAAGAAACAGATTTAAAAAATAACAGCAGGTCACTAAGCTGTGCTTACCGATCCTGATCGATTGTGTGTGTTCTCTGGTGAAGGGAGAGTGGTTTGATCTGGTACTGTCGAACTTGGCAGGTTTTGGGCTGAAGTCTTGGTGTCACATAAGCCTGTAGGGTGCCATACTGACCCTCAATAGACCTCACCTGAAAGAAGAAAATCAGGACAAATGTTTTAAACATTCTCATACATTTATGCTTAATGTCAGCATAAACAAACTCACATAATGTTAAACCTAATGTTGAACACAAAAGACGATTTTGACTCATCCCTCAGTTTAATAAAAAAGCCAAACCATCCGTCCTTGTCAAAAATAGAAGCAACTAAAATCTGAATGGATTAAAGTACAAACAAATGAATTGTTAAAAGCAGTTGATTAATTATTTGATTAAAACCTGTTTATGATTTCAGCTTAATAATTTAGTCACCTTCAGTTCCAGCCTTGTGGTATTTGCTTGGCATCTGTAAGTGGCGAGGAGAAAGTTTCCATTCGACTGTTGGGGTAATCAAACCAACATTTTTGCAAACATATATGAACAGATCATTATTTAAACCTAATGACGTAGGATAATAATGTAGGATATTACAAAAATGTATTACCTCTGAATCGCATTCACTGAAGCTGACCACAGCTGAATTCTTCTCAACATCCAGCAGGTCAATGGGAACATCACTCTGTCAGAGAGCAAAAACAAATGGAAGTGTAAGCAGAAACTTACACTAAACTTACAATAAACTGTGTTTATTGCTCTCACCTGTAGCAGCAGGTTGTCAATGGCAGTTTGAACTTCTAGTGTAAGACTGTAACTAGCATCGTCCTGGCACAATGTGAACTTGTCATTGATGCTAAAGACTGGCACAGCAGACACAGCTGTGCTGGACTGAGAGCTCTGCTGGTATTTTTCTCTGCCTTGCAATACTTTCAATTGCAATTGTTCCAGCTCAGCCCTAAAACACACACAGATACATATAAACCATTCATGTTTGCACAAGGCCACTAACAAAGTGCATTTAAAGTAGGGTAGGCAGTTTCTAAGAGGCTAGCAACAGCAAGCTAGCTTTGAAACCATAACCCCAAATGCAATAATTACATGACTTTTATGGTCCTGCAGCTTCCATAGCAGGTATATATTTATAGAAATTGTCTCCCTGCCTTGGCTTCAATCATTTGACCAAAATGTCTGAAGACCAGAAACATAGTACCTGAGTGCAGCAACCTTCTCCTGGGTCTCTCGGCTCATCTTGATCTCATCCCCTGGTCCTGCTACCATCTGCTGGGGCTCTGTGGTAAGACCTGACACCCATCCTAAATGGCAGCCACATAATCATGTACAGGGTTTGGAACACACATAAATGACACTGCTAATTTTATCCCACAATTTTTGTTTTATCAGGTTCTCAAATAATATATGGTAAAAAAAAACTTTACATATGCTACCATCTAAAACCATGGCTAACCTGTGTAAGTTGTGGTAAGAACTTCATCATACGACTCCTTTCCGACACAGCCACCCTGAATCGATGTGACACTCTCAGACAAAACCTTGTTAAGCAAAAAATGACAACAATTAGCTTACTTGTTTGAGCAAGTTAGTCTGAGGTTGCAGTATCTTGAGAGACACTGCAGTTTAGCATCTTGTATCTTTAAATTGATTTGCAACACGCACATGCTCAAAGCGAAGTGTTGGTTCATTTGAGCTGTCCAAACCATAAACCTCCACAGTCCCATCATCCCGTCCCACCAGGATGTCCTTCACACCATCACCAACAATGTCAAAAGTATCAATACACAACACTCCTTAGGAAAAGATAACAGAACACAAATTAAATGATTGTTTGTGTGGCTTGACTGACAGACATAACAATATTGCTTTTACAAATTACCTAATTTACTGAAATGATGTCAGTTAGAAAAAATGTCTCACAGTATATGCAATTCCTACCTCCTTTTTTCTTCTCATTATCCAGTTCCCAACTAGTAATGGGTCCAGATTTGGTTACTCGCAAAAGACCCAGTTTTCCATCTGCTGTCCCATACAGAACCTCCTCACCATCCTTTCCTAAGGTATTATGCATGAACGAATTTTCAAACAAGAATACATACTTTTCCAGGAAAATTAAACACACTTTTTAGCACATACCTCCATCTCTGTTGTTAAGTTCAAGAACTGTTGGTGGTCCAGGAACTTCTACATCGTACAGAAGATCAGATCCCTGATGGAGCACAGATGGTAGAATAACTAATATCTAATAAAACTATAACTAGTATTATTGTTGCATTAGTTGCATTATTATTATTATTATTCCATATTGTATCTTAAATGTATAATTACACCACTGGAAATAAGATCTAACTACCTGCAGTACTCTAAACACTCTGTCTTGGCAGCCCAGGATGGGCACAATGTGGCCCACTCTCTCTACAGGTAAACACAGGACGTCATTGATCTTATCTCCTGACAGGTAGTAATCCTGGTCCTTGCAGTCACAGTAATGGTTATAAATATAACTGGCACACACAAATAGATCTGCCCCAGAAACATGCCTGTCAAAAAATTAAATATAAATAAAGCATTCAAACAAAGATTCTATAACATTAATGAATGATTCTACAGAAGTGAATCTTACATGGCATTAATGCTTTCTGTTAGGTTGGCCTCAAATGTAAGGAACTGTTTGCCCTTTTTGGTATAACCCCTCACTTCTGAACCAGAGCACACAAAGATCTTTTCCTGCGGGGTCCCCAAAGCCCCTCCAAGCTCGAGTCTGGTGATCTTCTGTCCTGGCAGTGATTTAAACACAGGCTGACAAAGCAGACAGACATTCTGTGTTAGTTTGCAGCTTCTTTTGTGTTTAGACAATTAAATAATATAGATTAATGTAGGCACTTCTGATACACACCACAGCCTCGCCTTTTTTCATCCCAAAACAGGTCACAACACCATCATGATCTGCAACAGCTACCTAAAATATGAAAGTGACCACCAGATTAACCAACACTAACTTTCCTTAAGCCATTAGCTTTCTTATAGGCACAGCCTGACTGCCCCACATAGTCATACAGAGTATGCACCTGAAATTGACAGTTCCTTTTATTTACTATTACAAGTAAAATAGGCTGTACATTAACAATTAACAACCTTTGACCTGAGGCCTTGAGTGCAGAAACACAATAATGCCACAATAAACACCTGGCTCCTATCATTTAGGCCTATGTTTTGTTGTCATCAGTTCATATAAAACTTTTTTAATATCAACTGTTTTTCTACCTTTTGGGTCGCTTTTCGTCCAACAGTAGGGAGGAGTTTCATTGTTTTTTGAGATGTTACTCCAACCTACAAAACAAATACCTTTTATAAACAAACTGCCATCACTATAAATCAAAGCCAAGGTACAAATGAATGCATATAGTGAAAGCTTACCTGGAGATAATCAACATGGTTTAAATTCAGCTCCATTATGCTTGTCGGAGAGATCTGTATGGAGTGACTTTTGAATTATATCATGCAAACTGTGTTGCCTATAACCTGTTTCAAGATGCTCCAATGTGACTTCTTTTCATGCCCCGCGTAAATATTTCGCTTAAAGGAAATTTTCGACACTTTAACGAATATTGTTCAAGCTTTCCTTGTCGGCATATGTTCGTCGGCCCAGACTGGATTATCCTAGGGATTAGTTAGTGGATGATTCTCCTGCAGATAACCTGGCTAACGTTAGCTGCCTCCATTCTTTACTTTATTTAACGCCGGGTATAGACGTTCATGTGAAAAATACCTTTTCCAACGGTTTATACACTTTGATCCAAAGTGTATGTTTAGATCCGTAAACAATCCGTGGTCTAACTAAGAAAAACATCAGCAAACGCGTTTACATTTGAAGCTAACGCACTTCCTCTGCAGCGCCATGTTTGTCAACCACCCAAGCGATCGCAGGTTACCATGGAAACAGCAGGCGTACTGACATTCGTTCAATCAGGTTTTAAATGTATATGAATTAAATGTATATAAAGTGCTTTTAGCCCGATAATTACATATGACAAGGATGCTTAAGTTATATAAAACGTTGGTATAGGTCCTGATATTGTATGTATTTTAGTAGTAGTGCAACGTTTTGCTGTTAACGTGTTAGGTTGTTTACACTGGTTGAACGTTGACATCCTGATAGCTATCATAAAGCTATGTGATCTAAATGTTTAAATAAATCGTGTTTGACATGAATTGTTTTTACTGAGCTAATTGTATTTTCTATCTCCTGTAACCCTATACCAGGCAACCTTTCTAGCATTGTAACTGGATGAAAGTGCATTGTTATTAAGATTTACTACGTACATTAGGCTGTTTTCGATGTAGGGCTCGTCTACTTATTACAATGTAGGTAATTTTAGGTTTAACTGTGCTTGTGGGTTAAACACACACACACACACACACAGATTTGTGGATGAAGGGGTGTGGCTGCTTCTCAGCAACAGTAGGTGGGGACACAGCTGCAGAGAGGGCAAGCATTTTCATTTTGCTCCAAAGAGATGCAGATTGCTTCCACTATGCTTTCTTAAAAATAAAGTCTGGATTTAACAAAGGGGACTAAAGTCAACGACACCTGTTGTTACACCTGGAAAAAGCTTATACACCGGACAGACCATGCTACACATAAAACTGCCTCAATATCTATACAAAATGCATTAGCTTCATGTAATTGTACTGCAACTGATGCCCTCACCAAGAAGATTCATGGTGGCATCCACCTCTCTGCCTCTCACAGTAGGATGGGGCTGGAATTTAAGTGTGTATGTGGGGCTCTTCACTGTCCTGCTGGTGCTGATGGGACTTCTGCTGTGGATGCTGCTGAAACAGCTCAGAAACTCTGTGGGTAAAAGCAACCTTCAGCCCCACCTGGGTTCCGGCAGAAGATATGTGCTTTGAGGACAAAGACATACACTATGGACCAACACTGGAGATAGATGCTGGAGATGCAAGACATACTGCTTTGGTTTTTGAAGCAACTGGACAATAGAATATGTGACTAAAGATTTAGTGCCTGAGGTGTACAGCGATGAACATATTCTCTTTTAAAAATGTTTTGAGGATTTTAAATGTAAAACCACATTGCAAAGAAATGTAAGATGTGTATTTACTAAATGTTACATTTATTAAATTAGCCTAGCAGATACTTCAAATGTTACAACAAATGTTGTTATAGATGTTTGGATATACCCAATGTATATCCAAATGAGCAAAATGTTTATTGACATCAGAACATATTACATGGGTGATGTTTTGTGTGTTTGATAACCAATTATCTTTTACTCAATTATCCTAGACAACTAATATTGTCTGTAGGAACTCAGCCTTATTCATTATCCTTCTAATAATACTCATGCAATGTAGGATTCTTATAGTCAGTTAATATCTTTGTTAATGAGTTTTTGAGCAACAGTTTATTTTTATTTTAATATCTTTGACATGAATAAGACTGCAAGTGAAATTGGAGGAAAATCAATGCCATGCATAGAAAGTCTCAAATTAAAATGATTTATTATAACAAAACCCTGAATGCTTTTTCTATTGCTTATTAACAACAGGGAGCTGTCACACTCAGAAATGATTAATGCTGAAACATAAAACAGCGTTGTGAGGTTTACATTTTTTCATTTGTGTGTAAAGCTTTCAGTGATGTTTCAAAGGTTGAACATTATTTGTATTATACTACCAAGTGTTTCAGAAAAAGACATTAACAACATTTTCTTACAAAATGTTAATTGTTATGTAAATGTTAACTGTGATATACAAACTAAAAACATATAGAATTATATTCAATGACATGGTGCATTTATGATTTGCACAGAGCTGAAATGATGAAAGCTCAGTTGCATTTAAGTATTTGCGGGATGTGTTTATCCATTACTATGTGTAATAAGAATATGTGAATTAAAACGTGTATTAATAACTGAATTATAGGTTAACATGCACTTCTTTGTGTCACGGTTATTTACATGTGTATGTACATGTTTCACTCAGCTTAAGGTACCACACATACTGATGTTGTAATGATCTAATCAGTAAGCTATCAAAACATCTTCATTCAGAATCCCAATGAAGTCAACTCTGTTGCTTTAAATCCCCTGGTCACAGCGCAAGATACGTGTGATTGTGTGCTAATGAGAAAATTAAATTCACACCACACTGCTTATGCACTTGAGCAGTTTAGCCAAACAATCAGCAGGGTGCTTTTATTTGAAGGGGGATATTTACATGTGCACTGTGCACATGAGAGATAAATGTAGTGTAAATCCAATGACTCTATGTTTATGGTATGAATAAACTAAAGTGTGTTTCAGTCTCTGAAGTATTGGCAACTGTTTATTTATACCTATTAATATTCCTGGTTCTCTGCTTGCCAAGATACTAAGGTTGATCATGCCTTTTCAGGTGATGTTTCAATCATATAAGCCTGCAGAAAATGTAATTCATGGAGCATTTGAAAGTGAAAGTGACAATGGTTTTGTCAGATAACCCCATCACTGAATTGTAAACCCACAGAATTGTAAACCCATCACTGGTGGGGAGTGAACACACTGCAAGTCATGAACACACACACACACCCAGAGCATTGGGCAGTTATTACTGCAGCACTCAGGGAGCAATTGGGGGTTAGGTGTCTTGCTCAAGAGCACTTCAGTTGTTACCTGCTGGCACTGGAATTGAACCTACTGATTACAAGCCTGACTCACTAACCAATGAACCACAGCTGCCCTCTGCATCTCATTTAATAGCCACTGTCACAGGCATAATTCTTTAAGGAGGGCTCGATCAATAAATCCAAGATATTGCCTGTCAGAGATGGGTGTTGCTCAAAGCTTATTCTGTCTTCTGTCGCATCAGTCTTCTGTCACAGACTGATGTTGGCATAATGAGTAATTTTCAAACTACTGATTATTTTGCATAATTGTATTATTTAACTATTTATTAATTGACTAATTTGTTTGTTGTTTAGTCTAAAAGTGTTGCCTAAACCACAAACCTAACATGTACAAATTCCTATTTACAAACATTCGTAATAGCTTTTGTTTTTATCCACATTTGTTTTAATGTAATCCATGTAAGGGGACACTGGGGCTAGTTGTCACACAGGGTAAACGCATGACTTTAGTCAAAAATCCAATAAACCCCTTTAAAATTAAGAATAATGTCTGGTCAAATCCATTTTAAATGTTATGTATTGTATTTATAAAAATATTTAATAGATTGATTGGCCAAAACAATTTACTGTAGTTACAATACACAGATCTAGTTACAAAATGATAAAGACCCAGATTGTAATCTTTTTCTATGTTGGCACGGTTACCGTTGTCATGGAGGTTAAGGTTTTGGATTATTGGATAACACCATATAAGACTTGTATCAGATCAGGCTGAGGAAACACACACACAACATATCTCTAATTTGACATTGACATCAAATCAAACACCCATGGCTAGTATATCTGTGTGTTTTTAAATCAGTTTTACAAGGAGACTTTATTGTAAAAAAGAACTTTAACTCTTTATTGTAAAAAAGCACAAAGAATGAAGTGTGTCTAACACTGTAATGCCTAAAATACTGTCTGATTTTAAGCATTAAAATCAGCGTTCAAATTTTAATACTATCCCAAGGAAGCTGTTGTACTATGTATTGTATTCGACTGAAGTCCAATCCTAACTTTCAGCCTCAACCCTAAACCCAAACCTATAACCTTTTCTCATTCTTCAGCTCTAACATGAACCTAATCTAAATCCTCATCTGTCTTTGATCAATGTGGATGTATACAAATACATATTACATGTTTACAATGTAATAATGATAACAGAGCTTAAAGAGTTAACAGAAAAAATAAATCAAAACAATGAAAAGAATTCTGGATTCGAATAGTTTTTTAATAGTTAATTGCATTAAAATGTCTTTTACCACCTGCAGCACAGACTGCTAAAAGATACAAGCCAATTATAACAGCAAATCATTTGTCTGCTAAACTATGATTTATATTTAGTATTTTAATGTCTTAATGATGATGCATAACCTGTGAAAAGACATTGAGGTTTGGAAATAGAAGTCATTGCATGAATGATTATTTTTTAGTGACACAGCTGGTGGATTAAACATCTGTGCTGGCTACACCATGTAAATCCAACTAGTTTTAGTCCTTATTTTAAAATAATCAAGAACAGTTTTCCTACTGTAAAGTGCTGTGAATGTTAAGAAAACACCGGAAAACACATAACATCTAACTTTATTTGTATGTTAAGTATATGTTAAGTTACTGATTTTTCTGATGTTAGACAACACAACATTAATGATACATACATTATATATTTACAATTATATATATATATATTTGCTTCATGCAATTGCATTATATGGTCTTTAATTGTGGTATATATTCTGCAGATGAAACAACATATTCAGCAACAGGAGCTCACAACACCTGAAAAAGGGTGTGTGTCTGTAAGTTCAAAGCCTTTTCATACAATCAAAGTCAAAGTCACCAATCAAAGGCCACCCTAATGGCTCTGGATCCCTGTTTCAGTGTTTGATGGCTACAAAAAGATTGGCGGCTGTGACACTGAATTGAGCATAAAAGATCACTGGCACCTTCGAAGCGTTGTTGCTGGCCGTAGGTACGAAATGAAACCCCATTGCTTGGTAAATGACTTTCATCATTAAAATTAGTCAATGGAAATGTTCTCTTTTTGTGAAGTGTGCTAAAAGTGCGCCTGCTTATTTTAGTAAATCCCTTGAAGAAAATCAAGACTCCATGAGGGGATAAGGTTCATTTACAGGAAATATTTTAACAGTCTTACAATCCAAACATGTATCATCTAAATGACCAAACATTAACACTTGGAGTGACAACTTGCGCTCTGTTGAGTAAATAAATGTATTGGAGAGGCCTGATTTCACGCATTGTTGGTTTGTTTACTTACAGCGCACCAACAAAGAATGAGACAGACGCCTCAATTTATCACGGTGTCTAGAAGTGAAAGAGACATGTTGGACGTCAAAGCAATGATGTACAAGACGTATGGAGAATCACTCTACTGCACAATACAAGTGCAGTGCACACACACTAAATTCATTGAATCCTGTATTTATTTATTTTAACCGGGTACTTATGCCAGTAGATGGCAGTAGTGTTTTTTCTAAAAGTCCACTTTCTCACATCTTATACCCACCTTCATGAATGTAGTGTTTAATGCAATATATAGATGCTTTCCGTTCAAATATATCAATGATAAAATAGTTCTTCTGATGACATACTGGCTTTCTAAAATCTCTGCTTAAGTGTTAACATTTTATTTTAGAAAAATGCTATAAACTTTGCTTGTTGACGCTCGGTCATATTGAAGCATACCATTTCACTTGGGGTCAGTTATTTGTCATGCTTCAGGTTATGTTAAGTGTTGAACAGATTTTGGAAGTGTATTTTCTCAATAAACTTTGACTTAAACTTAAACAAATCTCATGTGTAGTACAAAGTTTAGGTAAACACGTGAAATCAGAAAAACTATTGTTAATCACAATGAAACTACTTTCACTATAAACATCACCTTTTCACCAACACCAAGTAATTCTGGGGAAAAAAGGCATTTGATTTACAATAATGTCTTAGGTCTAAAGACTGTTTCATACACACCCAAAGAAATATTCAATTCTTCAAGCTGGAGAGCTGTTGAGACTCATAATATCACATTGTTTTATTATGTGTGGTATGTGGATTGTGTGTGTGTGTGTGTTTAAATCTCTTTAATATCCTAATACTGGCAGTCTCAGCACAGATTCTGCCCCGAAGGAGCCCACTGTTTAAGGCCAAGTTTTTTTTCACAATGGCATTTATTAAGGTCATTATTTCAGCCAATCATAGTACAGAATGTCAGGGTGTGTAATCAGGCCACCTCAGTTCACATAGAAACCATTCATGGAGTCCCACCCTGCAGGGGGACCTACCAGGAAGTACTACTGGAAGGGTAACGTGAGAACAGCTTTGAACTAATCACTAGAAAAAATGAAAGCAGTGTGCGGGGGATTTTATAAGAATATTAAGTGACAATTCAGCATTATGCACCCATGTACCACACCTTCATTTGAAAATCAAAAGAACTAATTCTTAGTTGGACCGGTTACATTACCAGTCTTACCAAACTATAGTAGTACATTTATTATAGTTCCTGTTGATGGTATGTTTTAAGCGTATCCCAGGGTAAACTTTTGGGCACATTCAAAAAAGACTATTTCATTGATGTTTCTGCTCAGCTAAGTGAAAGTAACATGTTTTGTTGTGGTTACCCATTACTGAAATGTGACCACTGAATTTAACCCATCCTTTGTGAGGAGTGAACAAACACTGCAAGTTGTGCAGCAATTTACTACTTTCATAAAACATATTAAAACCCTCTGTGTAGTTTGGAGAATTTGTTGGTCAATCATGAGAAATAGTACATACATTTTGTATTAACACAACAACAACAAAAACTTCAAATTGCAATGATATATTAATCATAGGCTTAATTAACTTACCTGATTTACGCTTTCAAAAGCATCTAACCAGCTCTAAATATTTAGTCAATGAACTGCAATGCCCTGACACATTTGAGATATCTAATCCAATATAACAGAAAAAAAGATCAATGACAGCACCATTCCCACAGAACAGCATACAAGTTTCCCATAGGATTCTTGTTAAAACTGGTAAGAAACATGCACATGACCTTTTGTGGAATGCAAAGACCACAGTTAGAGAAATTAAACTGTCAGAGTTATTTAATGAAAAAATGCTGGAAAGTCTAAATACATGCATGAAGAAATTCTAATTCCTTCTGACCGGAGGCACGTGCCAAAGAGGCAGACAAGCATTATTAATAAGTTCCACACTTGACAGTTTAGGTTTTATCTGTTAATTTGTCAGGACTAATCTAGTCCCAGTTTTGTTTTATTTTGTGTTTAGACCGCTCTGGATACACTGCGGTCTCCACATACTTATTTAACCAATATGGTGGGGACTTTCTATTGTTTTTACATTAGCTTAATATTTTATATTCCCTAAAGTTCCACTGACACAAGCTTATCTACAAATTTTCAATCATACATTATTAATTTATGAAACTGGTTTTAGATGGATCTTCTGACAATGGCCATAAATGAATTACAAATGTAAAAAATGTAAAAATCACAGTAGGCCAAACTGTCCCCCTGTCTTAATAATGTTAAGGGATAAACGAAACCTCTCTCGTGAAAATTGCAAAGTTTATTTTTGACAATATTAAGTTATACAAATAAACATTTAAAAACACATCTCATAGCAGTATGCAAACGATTATAAGGAAACTGTTACAAAAATTAATCTCATTTATACATTAAACTGTCTGTTCTACATGCCATTGGAATAAAAAAAGTTGCTCTTAAGGTTAAACAAGCATCTGCTCTCACTAACATTCATCATTCTCAAACATCAAGAACATAAATGTACACAGTGAGGACCAGGAGCTGGTGCAGTATTCCTCCGCAAGTTTCAGTCTGTCCATCCGATCAGGGCACGGAATATTCCCCAGTGGCGGTGGACCGGGCGCCGGTGCCTGGACTTCTGAACGCGTTTTCATCATTCTGAAGTGCGCTTCCCTCGGCGCGTTCCTGCACACGCTGGCTTTGATCGTCGCCTTAGACTCACGACATAATCTTTTCTGTCTTCTCAGCGAACGGGCGATCTGTTTCCAGTAAGCTTCAGCACTAGACGAGTATTGCTGACAAGCGGTGGGTTTCGCTACATACTTGCACTCGAAGCTCTTTGACCCGTTTTTACAGGTGACTCCTAACACAAACTTGTCACCCTCACCAGCTGCGACCCATGAGCACTGCGCTCCGTCCTTTACAGAAAATCTCCCGCTGTGCCCACCTGTGCCACTGGATACTTTTGGACCAATTTCATTGCGTTGACCTCTTCTCCTCCCCTTTCCACCTTGCTGTGTCCTCCTGTCTTTTAAACTGTTCACCTGTAGGAACTGTTGCACGACACAGGCAGAGATCAGAAGGAGAGTGATGGATTTTACGCCCATGGTGTCCTCATGGAATTATTTTACAACTGCAAAGAGCAATAAATGTGACGTGTAGTCACAAATAGTTGTTAAATTAATTTAGCGTTGACTGATGTTTTTTCAATTGCTGCACAAGGAATATGGTGGTTAAAGGTTATGCGAGAATGCTGCAGAGCTTTTAACCAGCTGCGCTACACAAGGTGCCGCGAACCATTTATAGCGCATCTCGCGCATGCACGCGGGCGCACAACTCCCACTGTTTTCACATTATAATAGATGCGTTATTAAATAGCAATATTGCACCTGGACATTAATTCAACTTGTTCATTTATAGACCATAAATGAACAAATAATAGCTAATTAAAGTTTTTGAAAAACAAACAAACAAAAACAACATTGAAAACTTCTTAGAATGTTTAGAAACTCGGTTTTATTTATGGCTCGTGGGAACATACATAATATGCGGGATACAAATCATATGTGTATAATGTGAAAAAAGATACTAACAATTGGCATTTTAGCGGAACTTAACAAGCTCGTCTCAGCTAGTTTTTTAACACAATAGCGCCTTCTTCTGTCCCTCGTTTGAAATACAAAAGTTTACAGGATAAAATACAATAAATACAAAATGAAACACAATACTGCATATACTGTATAGTTTGTGGTTTGGAATCCCAAACGTTGTCAGGATTATGTTAGATAGCTACATCATGGCCAGCTGATCTATTGGCTATATGCAATAACACAGTTTTCAAGAACACACAAACATACATAAGCGGTGTCTTCTGTTCAACCTAAAACATTTCCATTCATCCCAGTCCACCCAAGTTGTCAGACATCTGAAGTCTTCATCATTGGGGTTTGTTGTCTAAGGAAATGTATAAGGTGGCAATAATATACAGAGAAAACAAAGTTTGTAGGCAATTTTTGATCATACAACACATTTAAATAGTTTGAAGTATTCTAAATATGAGTCCTACCTTTCTTTTCTTTAGTTTTTGAACCAGCCTATGAAGTAGGAGCACACACCCTGAAAGGAGCGCCAGCAGTAGTACTGGGCTAGTTTCTTAGCCTCGCTCAGCGGTGCTGGATCGGTAGGCTTTGGCACAGTCTGCTTGGGTGTCATTTTCCTAAATGGTTTGACCTGATTTGACTTGTCCTGAGAGATTCTGACTGACTGGCTTCTGAGCACTTGGAGCTGTGTAGGCTTTGGTTTTGGCTCTCGTCTGCTTTGGTGTGGTATCATCTCCGCAGGTCTACCAAAGGATGGTCTGGAGAGCCTGTCTTCTGGAACACCATCAGATGAGGATGAGGTTGTGAAGACCATCTGTGCCTCATCAGATGCTCTCTTGCACATCAGAGGCTTAATGATGCTCTGGCCCTGGCAGGCATTTTGCAGTTTGCGGAGGTCCCACATAATTTGTTTAAAATAATGCCGTGGATTGTTGTTGTAGTTGCGGCAGACGTTAGGATTGCCCGTATACTCGCACCAGTAAGAACGCATCTGCCCTCTGCACAAAATGCGTAGCATCGTCAGGTCACCTTGTCCCGTTACGCTCATGTAGCATTCGTCTTTGGTGCCTTTAGTAACAAACTGGATAGGGTCTTCCCAAATATTCCTGTGCCCTGGGTTACGATCTTGAGCGACAGCGGCCCGGAGACAGCATGTTAGCAACAGCGTGCTTGTGATTTTCCACATGTTGAGGTACTAACACTGGCAGGAGACTGCATACGGGGTTGCACCCCTAACTCTGCTATTTAAGGATTTTGTCACAAAGAGAGTATTGGGCCACAAGCTGAGGGGTGGCATTGTTTACTTGGCCATCTGGTAACTGTCAATAAAAAGTTGTCACACATACAAAACCAATGGTAAACAATGCTCAGACATTAAGCAAAAGAATGAGTATCCTATTACACAAAATCCTGAAACTTTGTTGGTACATGGTATATAATTTAAAAGGGTACACCACAGCTAAATATGTTTATGTCTAAAATGTATGTTATGTACATTTACGTTAAGTCTAAAAACAATCTTTTAATGTTCTACATTAACACAAGGAAATTTAGGAAACTTGCATTTTATAAGATTGAAGAATTCCTCATTTAGTGGACTTCCTTGAATATAGTTGACTTATAAGTTGACTTCCTGAAATAAAATAATCATGGTAAACAGTAAATAAATTAGTAGATGTTATGTGACTTTTTTTGTCTTGTGACAAATGAAGGACCAGACTCTGATTTGAAACATGTAGTGTGAGTGTTCTAGAATAATTGTATGAACAAGCATAACTAAAGACATGGAACTGATGTAGAGGTCATTAGTAGTGTTTCTGTGAACTGCTAAATCACAGCAGAGGCAGACTTAATCACATCTTTGTTTTGCAAGCAATCAATCCTATTTGGGAGAAAGGGGTCCCTGTTTCGGATGTTTACACTTCAACTCCTACATCAATTACAGGTCAGTTAAACTGCATTAAATCAAAGGCTCTGGGTTTGTGACTGTGTGAAGGGCCCTTTGTCCCTCTCTTCTTTTGGCTTCACATAGAGCCACTGTATTTCATGCATAATTTGTGCAGGATAAGAATTTAACAAGAGCTCTGACCCTATCCCTACAATACAACTATATCATGTGATGTTACAACATGAATCACATGATTTGTTGCGTTACAAATGTGATTTGTTACAGTGGGTTATACTAAATCTTAAATACCTGCGAAAATCAATTCAAAACAAATATTGCACCTTTAAAAGAGTTAACATCGGGTAATGCACGTTTTTAAAGTTGTAAACACTAAAACCGACTTTTTACTTAAAGTAACATCCATATATCCATTTTTGTTTAACTCTGATTTTAATGCCGTTTACTGTGGTTGCATCTAGAATTTACAACACCAGAGAAAATGTTATTTGAATCTGAAATTTTATTCACAATATTTTACAGTTTCTGCCAGCCTAACCACATGGACTTAAAAATCAACGGCACCGACAACCAGTTCCATCACGGCTAAACATCATTGAGCAAGCTTGTACACAGATGTATGTGCATGCTACTGCAAGCTTCATATTACATAACAGTGAGATTTCCAGGTGAACAGAAAGAGACCTTTCTGGATATGAAGTACAGCACTTTACCTGAGGACCCAATAACACTGTCATAAACACAACGTAGCACTAAAAACAAATGTTCTGAGCAGAAATATGTAGCACCTGACAGAATGTGTTGCACAATAGTTTGATGATGTAATTGTCAATGGCTATGACAGCGTTACGCAGCCTCTGTTCATCAAGTACAGTGTAGAGAAAAATTCTAAACTCCTGTAAATGGGCTGTACATTTAGCTCTCCGTCAGACAACTGTCTGAGGTACATTCACTTTTAAAGATTTTA
This sequence comes from Yasuhikotakia modesta, assembly GCA_036877545.1. Classification (NCBI taxonomy): domain Eukaryota; kingdom Metazoa; phylum Chordata; class Actinopteri; order Cypriniformes; family Botiidae; genus Yasuhikotakia; species Yasuhikotakia modesta. The sequence goes on along the minus strand of JBAJNP010000083.1, from coordinate 18,917 downwards.
CATTTTTAAAGATGACAATACCTTCACATATTAGCAGATGAATGTCCACAAGAACTGTTAGATCACCTAAATAAAACACCCCAAGGTCTGAGACCAACAACAAAACAGAATTTAGAGTAAAAAAACATTATAATCAGTTGGTGTACAGTAATCCAACAATGTGTTGGAGAACAACTGTTATTAGTACAGTGAGCAAAACACCACACTAAATTACATCACAAACCACTCTTTATGGGAGATTTTACTGAAAACTGATGCACCATATCTTGAATTTTTTGAGCAAATTACATTTTTAGTTTTACAGCTAACCAGTGACCAGATGCAGGGACATGCTTTACCAATGTCTGCCACAGTAATCTGTAATGGCAAAACTTCACTAGCCATGCTCTTAAAACTCCACTTTAACTGATCCATGGCTAAGCTAATGTGTACCAACAATTAATAATCACAAAAAGGCAACAATCCGTTCACCTTTGAAATGGCTTGACAACATCTATCTTTACAGATCATTAGCACTAGCTCACATAGTTAGCATTTGAAACACACAGAAAACCTATACTGTTACTGTTAGTTCCATGTAATAGTTGTGGCTCATGGGTGGCTGGCTTGTTTTAAATTCCTTCTCAGTCTCTGAGGCTCAGAGTCAATTCAGTGGACGTGACATTAAATTCTCCACAATGTTAAAAACCAAAAAGCACTATAAAAAACAAAACAAGAGACAAATGCAGCAGTTGTAGCATTGTTATGCCTGTCACATGACTACTCAAAGACTGTAAACAAAGACATATGTAGTAATTAACACTGCCATAAATGGTGAAGCCTCCCTGAATCTGTGACAGGATGTGACATCATAGAAAAGAGCAGTCTGCAAGACAGCACGATAACCTCATAATGCTTTGTTAAAATAATTGATGTTGGGGGTGAACAGGTCCCAGCTTCAAGTGTGGGTATCCTTGTCTTAAACGTGATCTGAGCCCGGTGTTTACAGAGAAGCTCTGTGGATAGAGAAATTCACTGTGAGAGAGAAACATGTTATATTTGTTCTTAAACAAGCTTTTAAAATCGATGTTAGTGTAAAACAAAGCCAATAAAAACAACTCACATTCCACAAAGATTCAATTCCAGTTCCCAATAGCACTGTGTGAGAAAAGAAACAAACATTTAAGAATTACACCCATTGTGAGGATTCAGGAACGCGTGAAAAAGGCAAAGCAGGAAACGAATGAACTGGAGGACATGAGACACGAGAAACCAGATGAGATTTAAGACAAAGGTAAAGAAACAAAACACACAGCCAGATCTGGCATCTATCTGTTTGCAGAACAGTTAGAGATGTTTGAAGTCAAACACAGGCAGAAACAGTGACATGGGTCAGTGGCAAATGATGGACCCTGGAAAACATTTCACACCAAGCTTTGCAGACATTTATTGTAAATTATCCAGACAAAATGGTTCTGAAGATGGAAAGAACACAAGCAAGCAGCATGATGTTAATGTGGAAGATGGGTTAATGTTCAGGAATAAAAAAAAAAAATCTAAATTTATCAGATAAAAGCACAAAAACAAAATGTCAAAACAATGTCATATAGAAAGGAAGACATATACTTGTCGGGGAAGAGGTCCAGTTCCTCTCTGTAACTTGTACCTTTCTGAGTTTAAAAAAACAGACTCTCCTCCACTGAGTCACCAGTCAGCATGGCGAGGGGGCGCAGAGGCCCGTGGGAATCGAGTCATGGTGTCATAGGCAGGGATGCTTGGGACACAAAGGAAAAAACTTCAAGTTTTCAAAAAAAGTCTTTTTCAGTCAGAGGTTAGTGAACATCTTCACACGAGATGTCCCATCACCTCTGCTTCCATTATTGTCATAGAACTTGCAGAAGAGCAAGACGGATGCTTTGTTGACAGGCAGAGCACCACTGCTATTAATTAAAAGTAGTCAAACTGACATGTCACAGAATTTTTTTGCCAATCAGAAAACAATCATGATGACATGTATTTAATGGGCAGGGCTTTGAAAAAGGGTTTAAGTGTACATGGTTGAAACGACTTACAGCACCTTAAATAGTATTACTGTTTTATTTTCAATTGATCATGCAATTCTACAACTAAAGTGTAAAAAAACCCTAGATTAATTAATAAATTAAAGATGACTGAATTAATGACCAATGACATGCATAACACAAATAGAGGCCTAACAATTTAAGTGGTTATTTTTAAGAAGATTAATTTAATATTGGGACACATGATGTACATGTACAGGCTCTGTATGTCAATCAAGCTCACCATCCTGACTTCTGCCACACACAATGACACGTTAACTGAAAATCATGCTGTTAGTAAAGAACAATGGACAGATAAAAAGACCAACCAATCACAGCCCAGTTAGTTCTTTAAGTCGCATGCGACACAAGCAATGCAATGCAAAAATTAGGGGAAATGCACAAACCCAAATTCAACCAGCTACACTGGCAGCGCAGTAAACCTATTCTGCTGTTAAATATTGATTCATACATTGGCAGTATAAATTTAAATGGCATGCAAAGCTGTGAAAAGCATTAATTCTTCATGATATCTATTAAAGGTGAAGAGTGTCATTTCTGTACTGATAATGTCCGACTAGGCTGGACATACTGGCACTGTTTATCCAACAGCAAGGGAGGGAGTATTTGGGAGGGAGAGATTTTTTTAAAACAATCAATATTTTCGTAAATCTGTTGAGCGCTTCTAGTGTAAAATACACACTTCACCTTTTTATTGCCACCATTGTAACACCATGTATAACAAAGAGGAAATGGAAATAGCTGACTCCCAGGTGCTTGTTTGTGGGAAGGGCAAGTTCAATCTGTGCATGCATTGCACCTCTAATAGCTTTTCATCACTATTATCCCCTCAATCAATCTGCCTCCCCAATGCATGCAATTCATTAGTGTAATATGTGGGGTGGAAAGGAATACGGTTCTGATTACCTTGTCATTACAGGGTTTTGGATACCTTCTAAATGTTCATTATAATAACCATTATTACCAATTTCCTTACTCAAATGAAAGCATTACATAGAAAAAAATCATAAACAAAACACGTGATGTGACATGAGAGAAATGGCATGCGACGAATCTAGAACAAGCTTTATTTCCACAAGACGTGCTTTCGAAAAACGTACACCCGAGGTGGCACGGTAAAGTATGAAACAGTTTAAGTAGAAATTGCAAGCGGTTACGTAAAACGTAATTTCGATCTGAAGGTTTCTGTTTATAAGCCCTTGATGTTAAACAAAGGAGCTTTAGAAAATAACACAACAACACAAGCAGCACCCTTCACCAGAGAAGCATTCCAAGGCGTGTAGCTTAAACCAGCACCATTAAGCAGAAAGATTTACAGTATGTACAAAACAGGAAGGATCCTGCTTTTTAAACCAGTGATAAAGTGGACAGCAAAAGTGTAACGAGAAAACATCTTACGTTTTCATAGGAATTGTCGCAGTGCTAGAAAGATACAAGACAAGCAAATATGTTACAGAGATGCACTGCAGTGATACCGGATGTCAACATGACTCTCTGGTCAAGACACTTGGTGACTTGTCAATCGCAACGACTCTTGACTGTAAACACATGGATGTTTGAAAAATGCTGAAAACAAACACTGTTTGTATAATATATTACTGTACATGTATTTTTTGTAAAGTGCAAAGTGCCGGACAGAAGGACACAAAGAATGAAGAAAGAAGGAAATAGTAAGAATGGTTATCATAATGTGAAGTGCCAAGTTCCAGAGACAGAGGAACTAAAGCGTGGAGAAGATGAAGAGAACAAAGAGAAACAAAAGAGACCATCATTGGACATTTAATACTTTTATTACATCAATTCATATTACTCAACAATAGAAATCTCCCTCTGATTTTTTACTAGATATATTCCACTTAAGTACTGTCCCACAATTTTGGGACACTTACTCATCATAGACGTCTTCTGTGTCCATTCTGCGGTAAAACTTGGAGAGTTTCACAGAGAGGATAATGCTGGGCAGCAGAAATATTGTGGAACAGCCCAGTCCAAACCAGAATGTGTTCTGGAACAAATAAACATGATTTTCTGAAGCCACCCAAATGCCTCAGTATGCGGTGGCACACAGAGTACACAAGTTTAATTGAAGTTTTTTACATCATAGTGTTTTTTTCCACGAGTGTCATCATTGTAACAAACCACTGTCAACCACAACCGTTAGTATGTCTGAAATCTCTGCAGGTTGCCTGTTGACGGAAGCTCTTTAAAGGAATGACTTAACCAGAAATAGTGTTACTGATAAAATAGATACTTTAAATTTAATATATTAAATGATTAAATATATTAAATAAAAATATTTAACTACTTTATATTTAATTACTTGTACACATTAAATCTCATTCACATTTGAGTTTCACTAAATAACTGCACCTTTAGATTCATTGTGAAAACAAAAATGAGACACTCTGCCTGAGGTCTTTGTTTATATCACAGAAGAATTAATATCAAATTAAGTTGTAAAAAACAATGTGGGACTAAATAAATGACAGAGTTCATTTTTTGGCAAATTACTATCTTTCAACAATAGTTCCAATAAAACCAATGGCTTCTCACCATTGAATCCAGCAGAAAGCTACAGCCCAGGATCTCAGCTGTGTCCACAATGTTGCTGAAAGGTTTACAGGTAGCTACCTCCATAGCTAGCTAAAATGAGACAACAAAGCAAAAGATAAAAAAAAACACTGATTAAATTTAACTTACCCACTAACCTAACATCAATTTCCATATTAATATTATTAACAATACTCACAGATGTCCTGATCCAGTCAACATACTGTTTAAAATAACCAATGATAGTCTGCTTGTATTTTTCTGTTTCCTGTTTAAACAATAAATTACAATAATTTCAGTTTCCTGTACATACACCACCTGTATATTTAGGGAAGTTTTTGGATATGTTTCAAGGCTCTCATTACCTGATTGACCACAAATGTTACATTATGGGAAATTAGAAACTGGGCGGCATCAACACCTGCTAATACTGCCGAAACTCTTTCCTATAAAACAATACATTTACAGTAGAAATGCATTAGTGGTGACATATTTGACTGTATAGTGACAAACATAGATGATTTAAAATGAGAAACTTACAGACAGATCTGAGGCTGTTCTCTCCAGGAATCTGATGCTCTGATTTAGCGTGTTCTTTAATAGGGAAGATGAACACACATGCACGCACACACACACGCATACGTTAAACATACACAATAGATTTCTAAACCATATTTATGTAACTATACAAAATAAATGTTTTAAAGGTGGGATTCAGCAGTGATATGAAACCATGCAACCTTTCATAACATGCACATATTATGTCAAAATAAATACATTATTAGGTGAATGGGATTAAACTCCAACCGGCATGCTTGTATATTCAACAGAATATTTAAAAGCTTACTTTTCCAAAATACAAAATGAAATTTTTATGAAATAAATTAAATATAATGGGACTTTTTGGTTTATTAACATCTATTGTTTTACCTAAAAGCTCTATTACCAAAAAAAATTGTTATGGACTAAATTTATTTTGTTAAAAGCTTGTTTTTAAACCTTGTCTTTTAAAGCTTGGCTTTTAAACCAAAGCTTGTTTTTCTTCTTTCCAAAAAAACAAAATTAGCACCACAATGAGCAAATAATTATTTTGAAGTCATTCAGCTATTACTGTTAAATTTAAGCTTACCCTTGCTTTCACATATTTCTTGGAAGCCAGAAATTGAAGAAAGTGATAAAACACAAATCTCAACAGCAGTGATTTTAAAGACGTATTCATTGATAAGAACGTAATCAAAGGACCCTGCAGTCTAGAGTAATCAAATGAAGAGTATCTATGAGACAGGGATTGATTACCATGGACTGCTCCAATGGGATGACCTGTTGGTTGTAGATCTGTCTTACAGTGTTAGCGTGTCCTTTTAATGACGTCTGCAAGGTCCCTTTAACCTGTAAGGGAGAAAGACAAGAAAGAAATACAATTAAACTACCAAATTAATGCAGAAGATTTGTGACCGAGGCATATTTGAATTCTCATATTATAATTAGAATAGTTAGATTTTCTCTTTTTTGTTTAGGCAACAGTACTTCAATTTAGTCTCAATTACACTGTTTGTGTATTTTTATTAAACTGAAATATTGTTTATTTACAATTTCAGATGACTCATAAATATTGATTAGTTACAATATACACATACTGTAACTTCAATGGTTTGCTTCTGTTAGAGTAATAGTTTGTTAATTGAAGAAAACATCTCACCAGTTGATCAGCTTGAGAATCAAGATAATTGGCAAAAGTGAGCAGATCAATGCGTGTCACTCCTTTATTAAGCTGCAATACAAACAGAACCACACATGAAAACCCACTTTAGCATTAACTTTAGTAAGTGCTTTTAGTTTTTGTTATTGTCTCTATGGTAATACCTCTTCCAAATAGGCAGCAAAGTTGATCTCATTAATGCCAGTTTTAGTAAAGCTGATAAGATTCTGTTTGCCAGCAGATTCCAGAAGAACAATGTTTTGCAGGTCCACCTTCATCCCTTCAAACTTCCTGGACACATCCCTGGAATACTGTGGGAAGACAGGTGCCCATGTTAGTGTTGTGAGACAGGAGATACTGTGCAAAGAAGGAAGATATTCTATGTGTATCTGAATCTAAGGAAGTTTGAACAGATAGCTGATATTCTTTGAGAAGAACCTAGTTCGGTGTTTGAAACCAGTGGTAAAAATGAGTCTTTGCACTTCTGTAATTTAATAGAAATAGGAATACTTTGCACATTTGTAATTCAATACAACGTTTTTCAACACACGTTATATTATTAGCACAACAGTGAAAGGAATTTTAATAAACAAACTTAATTTATTGCCATTTGGCAATTCCCTCTTTTGCTTGATTGCCAAAATGTTTATATGAAAACAGACTTTAAATGTGGTTTTATAGTTCGGAGCCCCACTGTATAACTGGATCATGAATGCTGGTTTATAGCAGTTGGAAATAAAATTCATTCAGCTGTAACTGAAATGAAGAAATTTATAGATGCTGTATATAAAACATTTCTAATAGCTATGCATGAAACATTTAGATTCATTCCAAATTCCCAGAATACAGAGAAAAACAACCAACATGTGACTAAAAAAAATACTGGTAAATGTGTTTCACAACAGAAAAATAAATGATTTTCTTTAAAGATGCTCAACATGTTAGGGATAGGATATTCATGCCTTACAAACTTTGTATTAGATTAGTTGATGTCATAGTTAATATCAGTTTAAACTAGTTTAAAACTATAAATTACAGTTTGTCAAAACAACTACATTGTCAAAACAAACACATTGTTGGCTTTAACTGACTTTAAATGAAAAACTCTGAATTGGATCGTTGCACTAGGCTCATTAAACATTTAAAGACACTCTTCAGAATCTTCAGCCATCTGGTGTAAACAGTCAACATTAATCCCAGAGTGACTCTGAATGTCAGTACAGATTTAACAGTGATCTGTGTGTGCACATGGACTAAGCTTTTGATCCACTCACAACACTGGTGTTAAAGAACGCCGAGATGTTGAAGATTTTATCCAGGTTAAGAGCTGTATAAATCCCTCTGTTGTCCTTACAGTTACTATGAGAAGAGAAGAAAAACACTGAGAAAATTTAGACTTACACTATTTTAGAGTTTTACAGTATAGAATCATTTAATTATACTGTCATTTAATTATACTATAGTTGTCTCCACTGCTCAAAGAATCCAGTGACATTCACACAACTCTTTTCTGTGCTGCCATCTGCTGGATTACTGTGATACACGCTGATTCCCTCTTAGCATATTTATAAATAGAATCCGCTTAAAATATAAATGTCATTCCATTAGAAAACAAACAAACAAAAAAACTCATCAGGTGGCATTTAAAAACAAAGACAACACTAGTAAGAGTCTAATAAACAATCAACACTACTACTGCATTCACCGAAATGTCCTTGAGACGAATGAAAAGAGTTATTGGATGGAAACCGCAAAACATGAATAACCTTTTAAATGCAAATTCTTAAATGTTCATGTGCAACTACATTTATTGTAAAATAAATAAATAACTAAACAAATATATTATGAGAGTCAAGAATTCTTGAAATAAAAATCACTTTAGTCCAACTGTGAGGAGGTTTGAGTTATGCATTTATAAGGTATAAATTGCAGGAGTTACCTGTAGAGAGAATCCACTGTGAGATCCATTTCAGGGTCATTGTACAGATATCCTGGTATGAAGTTTTTCCAGGAAGGTTGAACCAGGTTGGGAGTGTCCAACACCTGAATATAATGTAATACTGAGAACATATCACTTCTGAGAAAGACCTGTAGACAGAACTATTCCAGAACAAGGTTATATTTCATAAATATCATATAATATGTTTCTTAACCTATTTACCTGCAGATATCTATAACAGAGGAGATTTTATTAGCTATGTTGTTTTAAAGTTTTAAAAGCAAAATCTACCCAGAATCCTATATATCCAAAAACTTAAGAATTAAACCTACCCTGAGAAATATTCACAGGACTAAACACTTGCCCCATTTCCCTTCTATCTATTGAGAACTGTGAGATGCTCGGTCGATTCTCTTGCCTTGAACAGCTGTCGGGTCTGGAAGGGTTCACACACAAGCTTCTCCAGATTCCCCCCCACCAAGAACAGAGCTGTAATCACTCCCATGAGCACCCAGGAGAACAGGAAGCTGAAGCCTACACCGCTGAGACACAGGAAGTGAAGACAGAAGCATTTTATATTGCAATAATTGCACATTTACTCTGAAATTTCTCTGAAATATTGTTGTCAAGCTTACGCCATGAGGAGGTTTCCTCCTGTATTAGACACACAGCCGCGTGTGGTTGGGGAAGCGTGCCGGTCAAATCCCAGAATGCCACACAACAGACCCAAGAAATTGAAGGTGAGGATGAGCACAACCATACAGCAAAGAGTAACGCAACAGATCCACCTGAAAGCAGAGATATTATTATTAATGATGATTATAGCTTAAACAGAAAGAAAGAGGAATACGTTTGTAACTGTTCTTGTTTTTACTAACTGGCTTTCTGTAAATGACTATATATTGTTTTTGGGATGGTGATGTACAGCGTAGGGTGTTGGTGTCCACACCAGGTTTCTTAACCAGCTTAACTAGCAACATGCGTTTTGTCAACCAGCTTCAATAGAAAGACAATGATGTTGACCATCCTCACTAGCCAAATTTTAGGTGAATAACATCAGCTATGCTGGTCCACTGGCTAGACCAGAACTAACCAGCATAAACTAATCTATGCCAGCTCAGATACTGAAGCTGGTTTAAGATGGTTCTTTCAGCATGGGAGGGATTTATCCAAGACTAACCATCAAACACAACATTAGATTGAGATATACAATGATCTGAATGTACCTGTAGAAATCAACCTGATCGATCTGAGGGTAGATGTCCTCAATCTGCGAGTGTGTGTGAGTAACTATTTTGGTGAATTCGGCCAGAGTCCTGTGAACTGGGAAGATCTTGGTGAAATTGGTGACGTTTGAACCAATGTCAACCAGCAGACCCCTGACCCCTACAGGAGACACACAAGAAACAGATTGCAGATGCTTTAGTAGTTAAAATGTATAAAATATTATTCTATGCAATATTATTATAATATTATTATAATGCCAGTCCATTTATATAAAAAAAATCTAATCTTAATTCAAATCTGGGTTTAATCACCTTCAACAACATTTCGGGTTTGCTGCACTACCATGGTGGGAGTGTTATTGAATGATGCAAACCCCTGTGTGACACAGATGAAAATAACATTAATTCTGACGTTAATATGACGGTGTGTGTTCAGATATTAAAGTACCTCCAGTTCTAGCAGAAAGTACCTTTTCCACAATGCGGGTGAGATCCGTCTTCAGAACTTCATTCACTTTGTCTAACTGCTCGGTTACATCAGTCAACTATCAAAAAAACAGGCATATTGTTAAAACTCTCTGTCAATACAGACACTACTTCAAAAAATAACTGACAAGTAAAATTCAATACCGATGAGTAGTTTGCTGCAATTTCTAGCCTGGGAAGGGTGCTGCGTATATTGCGGCAGACATTGGCTGCAGGTGAGCGTATGTCTGCGCAGACAGGATCGTTAAGGGCGTTGCTAAGGCTGCCACGCACCATGCTGAGGTTAGCCTGCAGTTTGCTTGTTCCTTCTTGCAATGTTTCCAATGTCAAACTCACATTCTCCAGAGCATCCTTAGTGTCTCGCATTGCTATAAAAAAATATGAGCAATTAACATAAAAAAAAAACATTCTCATTGAAATTTTTGAACATACTTGTATATGTTCTTAATGAAACAAAATCCACACATGCTCCAATCAATATTATCCATCTCACATCTAATAATTGATCTCACTGTGACTTTTGCAAAACTTCATAACTTTGCCGATATTTTGGTTTAAGGAAACAAGATGGGCAAGATCCACCAAGGAAGGAGGGGAACAAACAGGGGAAAGAACTGGGCCAGGTGTTGAAGGGAAACAGCCAATCACAACATTGACATTTAAAAGGTCAGTGAAAGGACCAATCAGGGTCTGATAGGGTTTACCTTTAATGGCTTTCTCCACTTTGACTAACAAATTACAGAAAAAATAGTAAAATAAGACACTTAAAAACAATGGCTTGCATAGTATTTTACTAATAATGTATTCAGATGTCATATGATATATACCAAATGTTTTTCCAGAAAAGTTGCAAACTCAGGGTGTCACAGCAAAAAAGTTAAAATAGTAAAAAACACTGGCAATCAGAGGCCGAGAGAGAAAGAGAGAGAGAGAAGAATGACATACTTCCAGCCATGCTGAGAGCTGCACCAAGCGCAGGATTCACGTCTTTTCCCAGCTCCTCGTGTATCCCTCCACCCAAGATCAAACCTACATCTGCAGACACAGCATAGCTTCAACATCAACGCTCACATTACAAAGAGACAGCACCCATAATGACCCGAGACATACTTACTGTCCAGGTCATAGACCACATGGTTCTTCACAGTGCCGTACTGAGAGATCAGGTAATCGATTTGCTGAGGGAGAGATGAGAGAGAGCAACATTTAGTTGTTGGGAGCTGTATAATTAACTATATAATAACTAAATAATTGCTGTTGTTCTGTTATGTGCCGTGTTGTTGTGTTTGTGTACATGTTAGGGTTGCAGAACTTACTGCAGGGGTCTGATTGGCAAAGGTGTGCAGATCTTTCAAGTTACTTTTCACCAGCCTCCTCACACTCTTCAGCTGAGAACTCAGGTTCTGATTGGCTGCATATGCACAAAGGACCCCTGCCCTGTAGATGATAAACTAAAGCATTAAAAACACAAGATAAAACAGTGAAACAAACTTGCAGTTAGACCCAATTAAATTTCAGGCAATATTTTACACAAACACTCCCTTAATTCTTCATTATTGTTACTTTGGGGGCAATAACCAGATGGAGGATAAATGCTACTGTTTGGATTGCCAGTAGGTGGCAGCACATTAACACAATCGTGCTGTCCTTTTGATTCTTAGGTTATAAGAATGTTTCTGTAACATTTTCACAAAGTAACAAATATCTAGGAAATTAAAATTATTGCTTGGTTACAAGAACGTTATGCAAACATTTTTAATTTTGTAACATTTCAAAAATGTTGCACAAACTACTAAAGAATTAAGCTTGGAGTACAGATAAAATTGATATATAAAGAAACATTTTACTAACCTTACTAAATTTTACTAAACTTCATTTTACTAAACTTCAAAAGCTTTAACTTTGTGAAAAAAAAACTTGTTCTGAGAATGTCCCCAGTTGGGTTTTAGTTGATTTTGCTCAGGTAATGTTTTCATACTTTCCCAAATGTGTATCAAGAACAGAGAGACAAGAATGCATTCCTGCAGGTTTATATAGTAAGGAAAATGTTCATAAAGGTTTTTATGGAACTCGGGGAGTAAATCCTAAAAATGCTTAATCTCACATAGTTGGCAAAGCACTTTAAAGATGCTGAGCTTTCCCTAATTAGATTGCAAGACATTTCAAGGGAAGATCAACTATACTAAACCATATTCATGATTCATGCATCTTAATTGAGCCGTGTTCATTATTATGTATGCTCGTGGCCAACTACACATGCTTCTGTCAGCTTGAAACAATAGCCATGATTGACTTGCGCAACAACAGTGAAAACAGAAAGTCATTCTGTGATGAGTCAAAATGTGTGAATCACTATGCCAGTGTGGTGTATAACTATAATTGCACCATAATAAGATGATCGTGTGGGTGCATTTAAAGCAGAGTGGATCAATGCACTGCAACACACTGCAACACACTGCAGTATAAGATTCTGTAAATCACAGCTAACAACACATGGAATCAAACAGCTAATCTAAGAGAAAATCTGAATGTATGGGGACAAACTGTCTCTGGATTTAAGTGTGGACACCATTAAAGAAGAAAAACCCTAACCCTGTCTATCTTAGTTAAGTGCTTGATAAATAACTATTAAATAACAAACACAAGCAGTTTACTAAAATAAATACATGTTACATTACTACTATAAATACATGTAAACATATTACAATTTTAGGATACAAACATTATTATTATCATCCTATCTTTTGGCAATACAATAAACAGTATGTTGTATATATGTTTACAAGTTAACAGATTAAAATGGAATGTGTTACTAAAATGACAAAGCCATACCCAGCTAACAGGAGGCACTGCAGAAAGGTGAAACCACAGGCTAATAGAGAATCAAAATGGGCAGCTGTCTACAAAGCCCCATTGTTTCTCATTCTCTCCCCCTAATTCCCCATGTCCTCTCCTCTCTGTATTGGTAAGGTTGCTATCTGCTCTGTTCTGAGGTCAGGGAAAACACAGCAGGCAATAAACAAAGAGGCTTTGAAGATGGCAAAGTGCATTCAACACAGAGGGCATTGAGACAGCCTAGACACTGTAGGAAACCTCATATGAACCAGAAGAGAGAATAAAGCAAAGATTTTAACAAGCAACATAATCTCACCTCAAAGCTATAATTGAACTTTCTAATTTGTCTGAAACAGCTTTGATACAACACCAGTCAAGTGTGACATCACAAAATAAATGTGCCAATCAGAAGTGACACCTTACCATAATGAAACTTGGAATAGTCATTTCTCACACGAGTGTACAATAGCTATGGTGTTTCATTGGCTTAACCTGACTGTGACATCCATGTTTGGCTTTGAGGATATAAAATGACATGTTTTGAGTGTCCTGAAGGAAATAAAGAGATTTGAAACAAATACGCTGTAAGAAAAGTTTGAACTCAAATACTCAAACACCAGTTAACTACATAAAATCTTTCCAAATGTATCCCTCCAGTAATCCAGACCTGTAACATGATCGGACGACACAGCCAAGCTACTGACCCAGACAAAGACAGCCACTGTAGAGTGGAAATTGGGGGTCAGCGCTTTATTTTTGGAAGGATGAAAACAGGGTTTTTAAATAGAGAAAAAAGGGGTTAAATCTGCTTTCAATACATTTTAAATGACAACGTTTGATGGTATTCTCTTAACAAACTCATACAGTTTGTTAAGAGAATACTTAGTGTCTACATATAATCAAAAATACAGAGACACTGTAATACTTAGATTTTTTTTAAGTCACTAAAATATATAACACTTTGAATTTAATATTTTAGGTCGCTATATAATTCTTATAGTCCCATATGTATTATTTTAAAGCTTTGTTAACTTTAATAACTACTTTTATCCCTAGTGGTGTGTCAAAACGTTTAACTTGCACTGTAATATAACAACAGATATTCTTCTTTATGATGTTTAATTTAAAAGATCAACATTCTGTTAAAAACAAGTTGAAATTTATTTTCCAAATTAGGCCGCAGGCTGTGAAGTAGTTGCATTATTCCAGAGGAAGTCAAAAATGTTCCTTTTAAAATTCCCCAAGCTATGAGTTAGTATGTGTGCATATGCGAGCAGAAGCCCCATGTGTATGATGTGAAAGTAGGCCAGAATGGGTGGGTAATTGAAGTGTAAGACAATCATTTCTCTCTTCTATTCATGTGTAGGACAGGAGGAGGACACATTATTAGCCACACAAACAAAGCTCTCTCTCTCTTTCCATTCTGTTTCACCAAAGTATTTTGGTTTGTTTTTTACTACATATTTTTTCCAAGACATTAATTATTTTCAAATTGACAGATTTGGCAGTGACTGACTTACATTTGCACACAAGGGACTGTGATATCTTACGTTGGTTCTCTTTAAAAGCTCCTCTGAATACAAAACACAGTTGGCCATTGGATTTCTAACCTTGCAAATACAGTCAACTGTAGAGCTCTGATCCAAGTAAAGCTGCACTGCCATATGACTACTAAAAACTACCACACACACACTTCCAGTAGCAATACAAATGGATAAAGTTTCAACAAACTGCTTCAACAAAAGACCACAAGTCCTAAAATAATACTATCTTTAGTGTTTTGAAAATAATCACATTGCAATCTGTCAGTGTGGCCAGACATTCAAACTAACTACCTCTGCTTACACCCACATGCTGCTATAATCCACATGCTCCCCAGTTCATTACTGAAACTGAATCAAGATCCATCAATGGGATTGTAAAATGTAAACGGACCAAAATGGGCTAAACTTTCAGTTAAAAGCACAAATTTTGTGCCTTTGAAAGGAGTACATGGCAGAGTGATTTAATGAATGAAATGAGTGTTGCTTTGCACAGCTGCACTATAGATGTCACATGGGCTCCCAGTCTGTAGTGTATTGGGTTTGACAGGCTGCTTCTGCAAGCTGAGCCCTGAGGTTGGCAGAGGAGCTGCGACACTGCTGACCTTCAACGCTCTGGGCATCACACTCCTCAGGAGCAGCAGCCGGGTCTCTACTCTAAACCAAACCACAGCCAAGTAACAGTCAATCTGAGTCCCTGAGACAGAGAGCTCAATACAGAAAAGATCTGAATCATATTTGTGTCTCTGAGACAGCAAAGATGATAATCATGTGTGCAACGTTTCATCACTGCAATCTTAAATATACATAAACCCCGATGTCTTATCCTTGGCAATGTCAAATATATAATGCCTGTTTCTTTGAACTACTGCTTGTATGACTGATCGAATATAGATGTAAATACACATTTAAATAAACCTACAGTGAAACATCATGCAGTGTATCATTATGTTTCAAAGGGCAACGTTTCCCAGAATAAAAGCACAGTGTCGCCTGATCGGTCACTTGTAAATAAATAACGGCAATAGCGTCTATTTTTAGCTCAACAGCACATGGCGATCTGACATCATATATAAAGCAAGCCAGACAGGAAGCCATTCAAAACATGCAAGAGAGTGCAGAAATGCTAAAACAACAACCATCTTCCAGTTCTTGTATTTATAATATGAATTACATGATCAGAATTACAAGTAGGCAGTCACAGATTTCAATGCAAGGTCTGAACAATTGCTTGCCAGTATTTGAGGAGATACAGGACCTAAACAAGCGTCACACGCCTCCAGCTTTTATGCAGCCTGACCATCACACCACTGACAGCGTTGACAGCGCTGACAGCATGCCTATGAAATGCTGCTTTTCTCTTAAAAGCCAAATGGCACTAATGAGGAATTTTCCTATCATAATTGGGTCACTTCTTTAATAATTCATCGTGACTAAATTATGCCCAGTGTTCAATGGGAAAACAGCACAGTGCTCTGTGCAAATGTACAATAACAATTTCACAGCTAGCAAAGAAAAGATAAACAGACTGCTGTGTAAAACTGTCCAAGTTCCAGGTTAGTGAGGAATAGCAACAGTTCAAAAATACTCAACAAAGCCATTGATTCAAGCACCTTTCCAAACACATCAAAATGTGTCCAACTGTTAAACTGCAACCCTTCAGCTGCCTGAACCAAAAAGCCATTTGATAATCAAGGAAATTGCTCTTCTCCCTGTTAGGGTCCTCTCAGGACCACTGTAGCACATTTAATCATTTTTAGTCAGACTTTTCACCAAGACGCTGAGTGGTGGGGCTGTGTCCCTTTAAACATGATTGAATCTTTTTAATATAGCCCTGAAGACAGCAGTGTGTATAGCGCCGCTCTTATAGCTTTATTAGAATCACCACACAAAGACAATGAGATCCCAGGAGGTTTTTAAATGAGGTGAGAGATGCCCATCTCCAGGCAGCCGGGCATGTGCTATGGAATCTTTAATAAAGAGTCAGCCAGCTGAATCCATAAAGCAGGGGAACATCAAACACTCTCTCCGGTTGGCTGTCGCTGTCCTGGAGCTCCTGCCTTTGTGTGATCTGGCTGTATTTCTTTCTCAAGTGAACACTTGAGATGTCTACAATGTGTGACTTTGAGAAGATTAACTGTGCGAGGTACTTCACACTTAAGTGTGTGTTAAGTATGTGTATGTTGAGATCATCTACTGAACCTAACATTGTAGTATACATTTGAAGTTCATGAGTGACTCTCTAGTAGGTTAATAAGATAACCTAATGATATTCTAGTAAGGATAAAAATATAATGACAATTCTGTTATTAGATTAACTAATAGACACTTTTATAATATTTCTAATCTACTTTTTATAAATCTCATTGCATTGCATTATGGGATATATGTGAGGCTCCTAAATAATTTGGCCAGGAAAATAAAAACAGGCTGTTTATTTTCTAGAATAAGTTCTGTGTGTAGAGAAGCCGCTTTAAAATGCTGTCTGTGTAGGCAGTACACAAAGTTTTGGAACAGAGCCATACTGTGTTCCAGTAAACACCACATTCAAACACACATGCAGACCACAACTAAATCTTACGTGATAATGAAGGTGGTGGTGAGTAAGAGTGTGGTCAGTAGTCCTCTGAGGCAGTCGGCGTTCTTCCTCTGCCTCTGATGCATCTCACCTCCACAGTTGTCACACCAGCGGCACAAGCAGAAGAGCAGGCCGATCAGCGGCAGCAGTACGGTGAAGAGCAGCCCCAGTGCAGCACACACAACAAACCCAAGCTCATAGTAAACCACCTGCACAAACCACAACATAACACTGCTTATACATGACCAATAAATCCTGATAAACTGAGACATTATTTGGGATGGGTTCCAAACACATTTTAAGCCTGTTTTTGTCCAGGAATTTAGATTGAATATTTTGTAAGGCACCATTCGCACAATTCTCACCTCTCCAAATGGTGACTTTATTGAACAACACGTTTGGAAATTCAGCTTGATAACTCAACAAAAATATATTAAGGTAAATATGCCAGAATTTTTACTACGTCTTGAAATAATTAGGCTTAATTTTCCATCTAGTCAACAGTATTAGAGATTTATGGCTTAGATTTAATTAATTCTACCAGAGTAAGTAAAACTGCAGAAAAATTAATGCATGAAAGGTAAGTGTGATTCTGTTAGAACTACAATTACACTAAATGAGCACTAGATATGTAGACATCAAATTAATCAGCTTTTATAAAGCAATACTAAAGCACCGAAATGCATTAAAATTTAATGAGCTGCAATATTTTCATGCTTCATAAATGTCCAGATTTAAAAACATAAGGGCTGTTGAAGAAAAACATTACACAAGCCAAATTGTTTGCTAGAGAAAGCTCATTTTACACCTCCTTCATTTAAAGCAAATATCTTGGTTACAAAACCTTTACAGTTAGAGGCTATTGAAAATAGGCGAAATTAAACCATGTTCCACAAATTATTCATGGTATAAGCAACATGATGGAATAATGTTACAAAAACGTTTATTCCATACACTGCCATCAAATCCATTTGCATGAGTCCCGTAGCATTACAGACATGACTGAATGAACAGGGCTCTCTTCAGGCCAGCCTGAGGATCAGCTTAATCCGTTGAATAAACCAGAGGCTTTGTCTGTCACCATTGCTTTTTTCTCAAGGGTAGAGCTTTTTCATATTTAAAAAAAGTGTATTTTTAAGCTTATTTCCCCTCATGCCTCATGTGGGCAAGACCTGAAAGTCTTGTTGGAGATGGCAGGAAATCTTTACCAGCTAAGGCTAGTTTTTAAGTTCATACATAAAGCCTTAAGGCTTTCACAGCAATTTCAGAATCATGTGCAAGCGAAATATTAAATGCTGTTTCAGTTGTCTGGGTTTAATCTGATTTATTCACTTGTGTATTGGTTACTATGTGTTGAATGTACCTTAAGCTCAACAGACATGTTTATTCAACAATGGTTAGGCAGTCAGGTCAGTGTTTAATGTTATATTATAAAGTATTTAGTTCAAGTATTGTAGCTCAAAATGAGTGCAGGGCTGGGCTTTCTAAGGGTGTAACTAAGGAATAAGGAGGTCAGGTTTGGTTCTTGACAGGCTGGCTAGATGCTTTACCTGTAGCGTCAGAACAATGTTTTCTGGCTGGAGGTGCCAGATGATGGTGGCATGCAGAAAAGCAAAAACAGAAAAAACAAGCAAACAAGAAACAGAACAGAAGTAAAATCAAATCAATAAACAAATTGCAAATAAAATAGACTTTTGCAATAGAAGGCAGAATTTGAATTAAATATATTAAAGTATGCTTAGCTGTAATGAACAAAACAGAACTAAACGTATGGGTGAATATGACAAGACAAAATATCAGCCAGTATTTGATAGTTTTGAGATTAAGGCCACTGGCCATGTAGCACTATAAGATTGTGCATCTCATAGCTCACATTTTAACAACATGAACCTGATGATCAATAAGTGTCTTGTATGTGTTCTTCCCCAAGAGCAGGATGTTGAAGCCTCATTGGAAAAGCGGTTGTTTAATTAAATCCTGTTATTAAACAACAACAAAAACTT